>CAUYPK010037244.1:0-38970 GCA_963574355.1 Loris lydekkerianus | reverse complement strand
TGTCTTTGTGAAGTCAGGGCCAACTTATCCATTAGGCACAGTAGACATAGTGCCTAGTACTCACAATACTTTTTAGGGGTTATATATATATATATATATATATATATATATATATATATATATTGTTTTTTGTTTGTGTGTTTGTTTTGTTTTTTCAGTTTTGACCAGGGCTGGGTTTGAACCTGCCACCTCCGGCATATGGGGCCAGTGCCCTACTCCTTTAAGCCACAGGCACCACCCTAAAGTTATATATTTTTACATTTTTAATTAATTAATTAATTAATTTTGAGACAGAGTCTTCCTCTGTTGCCCTGGGTAGACTGCCATGGTGTCATAGCTCACAGCAACCTCAAACTCTTGGGCTCAGCCTCCTGAGTAGCTGGGACTACAGGTGCCCATCACAATGCCTAGCTAGTTTTTCTATTTTAGTAGAGATGGTTCTCACTCTTGCTCAGTGTGGTCTTGAACTCTTGAGCTTGAACAATACACCCACCTCAGCCTCTCAGAATGCTAGGATTGCAGGTATGAGCCACCACACCCTGCTGAAAGTTTTATTTTATGACTGCATTGCTGTAATGGCTAATACAATTGAGCCTGGATTATATTCATTTTTCTCTTCATTTTAAAAGAAATTAAAACATTTTCATGAGCCCCTAAAAAGTATTGTGAGTACTAGGCACTATGTCTACTGTGCCTAATGGATAAGTTGGCCCTGACTTCACAAAGACAGACAGTGCCTGTGCTAATTATCACCGTACACCCAATGCCTACTATTAAGTTTTTAATAAATAGTTTTCAAATGAATAGGTCGCAAATATTCTTTAATAAATATTTTTCAGATGTGCATTGTGGTCCTTAAATTAACATTCCCTTGATTACTGTTTAATAGATTAAAATTTTGCCAAATAAGATGTAGTTCTAAATATTTGAGCCACAAAAAGACTTCAAAATAATTTTAATTGAGTCATGATATACTCATGTAATTCTTTTTTTCATTAGATTTTCTTCCCTTAAATTCATTTGTGCTCTAGTTTTGACACATACTTGAAAAATATTCTATATTATCTCACCAGGCTTATTATTAAAATATTCCTCATATGATTTATTTATGATTTTAAATGGACTCCTGACCATTTAACCTTCCATTTCAATCTAATATCAAATACTTGTGGTCAAACTGAGAACATAGGCCCATGTTATATATCTTATTACTTTACGTGGATTATTCCATAATTTTATACCGGCTTTCTTTTATTTTGAAAAATAAGGGTATAATAGGTAAATAAGTTTGCAGGTATAGTAGGATATATAAAAATAAAATGACAAAAATTGATTCTGCTTTGCTAGTACTTAAAATTGTGATTTTTGATAATTTCGTGAATTTGCAATTTTGCCAGTTTACGTAAGGGGTCATACAACACATTGATTTATGTTAACTAACATATAGTCCTTGTCCTCAAAGAGCTCACAGATTGGTGACATCCTTAAAATATTTTTCTTTCTGGGATTAGGATGTGTAATAACAGTAGTAATCAAAAGGATACTAGGTAATTATGAAAAAAGAGGAAAATAATTGATAGTCTTGGGAGAAAAGTGCATCTCACTCAAGTCATGTTTGAGTCAAGCAAATTACTCCTGTTCTATTCTGTGGTACATCTTTCTAACGACGGAATATTTATGTCCTCCTGCTAATTTAGGCAGTGTTCAAAATGTTATTTTTCTATAACTAAGAGTCATGACATCATTCTTCTCGAATTAAATATTTCCTACTTTTGTAACATGTAGCAATTCCTATGGGAAAAGATTTTACTTGCTAATAGCATTTTAGGTTGTATAATTAGTGATGACATGGCTGAAAGCTTTCTTGTTTCATTAATAACGTTTCTCCAATTGTAGGATGGATAATCTCTGGACAGATTTTCCATCAAGAATTAAATTTAACTAAAGAATGTGGATTCTGTTGTGATTCCACAAAGGGTGTGACTTAATTTGATTGCTATGAGTCAATTGTCACTTCCATTAGCCCTCCCTTAATCCTTGTTCTTTCTCTGAGCTCTCCCAATAGAGTACCTGTATCTTTATTTAGCACTCATTTACTCTGCTTTAGTTATTTGCCTGTCTTATCTGTTACAAAAGAGGAGAGACTCTTATTCATTTTTGGGTTCCCCAAGCACCTAACATAATGCCTTGAACATAGTAGGTCTTAAAACATATTACTCAGAAAAAAATATCAAAGATAGAAGAGAGTTTATAATGCCTGTGATATCCTCTGACCTCAATGTGTATTTTAAGCAGATACAGATTTTAACAGTAAGGGTCTTTGAGTGTGTTCATTGAAACTCTTATGTGAAATCTGCCTAGATTTTTTTTTTCCAAACAAGATTGTCATCAGCTGGGCAACTTTCAGTGTTCACAACCTTATCACTACCAGCTGTAAATTTCTTTGAAAATGCCAAGTGAGGGTCACGAGGCTAATGGATTTATCCACTATGATATTCTAGGAAATTATGCCATCCAACTTACCAGAAGTTGCTTCAAGGTCAAACACTGAAATAACTAAGTAGATTTTGAGGGTGCCTGGAAGATTCTTTTTTGACAGTCTTTCCTATTTCTAGATCTATATTCCTAATTCTGATTACATATTTCTGCTGTGCACTGTTAAAATGTCCTTTCTTTACTACCTTTTATATTTGCAGTCAGAATTTGGTATTTATTTGAATTCTCAGTTTAGTGGATATTTCAGAAAATTTTACCTGTTTAGAAAGCACTTATGTGACTTTAATAAATAAGGAATACAATCAAGAAGGTGAAAGAGAAACACTTATTTGGAAATAACTTCCTATACAAAAAATAGACTCATTTTGATGAGGACTTAGAATATAATCACATGGGTGTACGGTTAACAGCCTCCCTTATGGATTCACGTGTAATGATTGGCAGGTATTGGACATCCTGCTCGACATTGGCAACATACAGCTCCCCCTCAGACCTTTGGAAAACATTATCTTTCCTTGGCCATTTCCTGTCCAGTTGTTCACTCAAGACAAGTCTTCAATCACCTGGCCAATTGTAAAACACAACACTAGCTACCTGATTACTCTCTGGCTTCCTATTTTCTTTGACAGCTCTCTGATCATTGGGTTTATTAAAGGAAAAAGCACCAAGCCGAAAAGACATTAAGTGTATAACAAACATTCCAGCTTGAGCTTCAGCTGTGCTCAGGTATGTTTGGAAATACCTCAATAGATTGGACATACATATTCCTCAAAGGCAGGACCTTCTCTCTTATATTTTATGAGCTACATATTTGTCTTCATTGCCACTTTGGGGCTTCTGGCTCACCATTCTTGATTTTGATTTGATTTTTGCAATGCCACATTGCATTTTGGTTTGGTTCCATTCAGCATGCCTTCCTTGACCTTCACATTGCATGCATTAGTGACGCCTTGGGGCATCAAGGAAGAAGAGTGCTGTATAATAGAACCTCCATACTTGACCAATTCCCTACATTGACTACCTCCTTTTGTTGACCTAATTTTCATAGACTAGACATGCACCACATGTATGTATTATTACAGTAGAGCTAGTTCCTTATCTTGACCACCTTGTATGTTGACCAGTTTGTTATAGTCCCTTTGGTGGTCAACTTACAGAGATTCTACTGTATATAAGGGTGGGGATATGGAGGGCCTTAAAATAGGGACATAAGCACTCAGCAGCTTAAGATATGGGATGATAAGAGGATGAGAAATCAGTGAAGTGAGATTTTGGAGTGAGATTTCACTTCTTCAGCTCCCCTCCTTCCCAGGAATTCTTGGATTTTAGGAAGGATGCTAGACTTATTGCATGAGCAATGGGTGTTTGCTTCATTTTGCAGCTGGATAGTAGATAAGAAGGTGGTCTCAGAAGACAAGAGGACGTGGTAACATTTGGGTATTCTGGCAATTGTCTTTATATGTAGCTGTCTCTGTTAAAAATCCTAGTTGGAAAAAAATATCCCCAGATGGATCTTAACCCAGTTGAAGAAGAAAATCAAATTGCAGGGCAGAGAAAATTTTCTTTACCTCTGTGCGAAGGGAGCATCTGAGAATTTGACTCAAAATGTATCATTGGATTTGATTCAGGAGAATACCAGAGAAGATTGTAAATGAGTTCCTAAAAAGAAGTAAGTTCTTTAACTCAGTATCATCTTTTACTTACCAGACATACCATCACTGTGTATGTAGTGTCATGAAAATAGAATTCTATCACTGTGCTTACCTTAAAGAGCTGCATGTTATAAAGTAATTGGCAAGCTCTATTTTTTAAAGGCAAGGAAGAAAAAAAAATAGTAAAACCAAATCCTCTATATTTCTGTTGATCACAGTATGTAAATCTTATTTATTGTTTCTTTATCTGCCAAGAAATGGGAACATGTAGCTTTAAAATATGTTAAAACTTTGATCTAGTTTTCTTTTCTTCTCCAGTAAATTTTCTGAGTATTTTAAAAGATGGAAAGATAAGAAAAAAACTTTTCTTTTGATGTCTAGACATTGTTTGGTTAGAATCATAGCAAACATGTTTTGTTTTTGAAGCAGTATGGAATCTTATGTCAATGCTGTGATAAAATATAGAATGTTAATGGGAAAATGTTAAATAGAGTCTTCAGACACCAGTACTTCGAATTTTTTTTTTTTTTTTTTTGCAGTTTAGTCTGGGGCTGGGCTTGAACTTGCCACCCTGGGCACATGGGGCCGGCACCCTACTCCTTGAGCCACAGGCACCGCCCAGTACTTCGAATTTGCAGTAAGTTTTAGTTAAACACATTTTGAATGTTAAGCGATAAATTATAAAAACCAAGTTTATCTGTGATTTGTAACACGTTCAACCAAGGAATAAATATACTTAAAAACAAAATGGTTTAATTCTGTGTAATTTCTCTGTATGTTTTAATTATATATATTTTTCTGTGTAGGAAGAAGTACTAGAGCAAACTACATGAGAATTCATAAAGTGTTTACTTCAATATGTTATTTATTTTCAACGTTGAAAGGATGTTGTGTTTCCTACTTGGTAATACTTAGTCCTTGCTGCTTCCCTTGATGAGTAGAGGATCGGTTAAGGCTTGCTTTGGGGACTGGAGGACACAGAGATGCTTGAATTTTTTCTGTTCATCCATTCTGCTTCCCAGTGGCTCCAGAGAGGAAGCAATAATTGCTGTAATGACCTGGTAGTTTCTTTTGTATGCAAATCTAAACAATTTGGATGGGACACTGCACATCAGTCACTGCTTTGTGTCTAAGAGATTCAGTGATGAGAAGTCACTTATATATTCAAGGGAAGAGAACAGAGGTATGAATGCAGACAATTATTTAAGCCCAATCCTCCATGTGCTGAACATCAAAGGACTGCACAAAATTAAAGATATAATTTTTTCTCTTTTCATAGGAAAGCAGAATATGAGGTAATTTATTAAAATAAACTATTAAAAATCCTCAAACAATTCAGGGTGGTCATTAGATTTTTTTGTAGGGAAATTCTTTATCTATATTAGAATGTCAAGGTTATCTTTCATCTGGAGGATTTTGTAATTTTGCATTGATCAAGAGACTGTTACTTATTTTCAAAACCAGTGTATGCAAATTATGATTAAATTCCTGGGTGTTTAATCTTTTGAATATCATTTAAAAAATAGGAATGATGGTACACTGAGATGGTAATTAACTCATTATGAATAATTTATTTTATAGCTTGAAACTGTGTAAAGCCAAATTGATGTTGCCTAAATTTTCAAGCAGATTCTAGTTATCAGTAAGTTCAAGTCATGTGCGCAGTAGTATATAGAAAGTGAGAAATCTCATTACAAAAGTCATGCATTTAATGACTCTTAGTTTATAGTGCACAGGCAAAAAATTCCCAGCTTGGGAACTCAAAAGAATTATAATTTCCAAGTAATGTTTTTCTAATAAACATCTTTTAATTTTTTTTTAGGCTTTCTGAAAGAAGAGCAACTAAATTTATGGTGTTAACTACAGGTGACTTTATATTTTAAAAGTTTATAGCAATTATAACTAATCTTTTTTAAGCTGCTGAATGAATATAATCAACTTCTGATTAGAGATTTTTGAATAATGGAGGCTATCAGACATCACAGGATTTGCCAGGATCAAACGATGTGTCATTCGTTGATTGTGTTAAATTCTCATTTCAGGGAGGAAACCCTTGATCCATTGTTTGTTTGTTTATTTATTTTATCCTTTTAGATTTTGTTTAACTATTAGCAGTTATTATCTACCAGTCAATATTCTAAGCAAGTATTATTATTATTATCTCCATTTTAATGAGGAGTGTGGTATAAGAGAAATAGTATTGTACAGGTTTAGCATCTAACAGATTTGAGTTGAATCCTGAATCCACCATCTACTAACAATGTGACCATTGGCACTTACTGTGAACTTATATCTCTGAACCTCAATTCCTTTTAAACAAAATAAGGGAAGATATTATGTTCTTTATAGGGTTATTTTGAACATTAAAAAAGAATATAAGAAAGCACTTAGCCCCATTTCTATCATATGATAAATTCTTAATGCAGTTTAATTTCCTTCCCATTCCCTTTAGCTTTGTGTTAGTCAGAACTCTCAGGTACAAGTGATGGAAACCCATATCAAACAGACTTCAACCAAAAGGAATATGTTAATTCATTTAGCTGGGAAATTCAGGGGTACTACCAACACCAGTAGAAGGTCTGTCTACTGGCACTGCTTTCCAGTGTTTTGGCTTATTTTCAGGCAAACTATTAATCTAATCCTTTTAAAACCTTAATTAGCTTTTGGCTAATTTGCATCTGGTCAGCTTCATGGGCTGGTAACCAAAGACATTTATCTTTTTGAGTCATGGTACTTGAATCTGTGCTTCAGAGTTTCTGTCTTTAAGCAACAAATCTAGGTGTTTTGGCCATTAACTCAACCCTTAGTTAAATGGCATCAACCTTGTTCTTTCTTTGGGACTATACAAGTAATAGTAGGTTACACTATGTTGCCCACCACAGAATCTGCATGAGCTATTCTTTAAAATGCAGGTAATTGTGTCCTTTGTCACACAAGGAATGCACAAGTTAAGTAGGGGAATCAGTTCCAGTTTTACCTCCTGTCCTATATCCTATTCCCTGAAGTTCATTCACAGTAAGTTTAGCTTGGAGTAGAGAATACAGCATTGCCAATCGGGGAAAATTCATGATTATCTGACTGTCATTTTGTACTGCTGGCCATATGCAGAAAATGTCTCCCTATTGCTTTCAGATATACTGACTTGGACCATAGCTTTTATTTTCCAGATAGGTATTTACTCAAGTACAAACACAGTAGTCAATGAAATCCAATATCCTGAAGTATTTATATCAAGTTGCTAAACTTTAGTTGGCATAAAGTCTGAATCCTAGGATACAACAGGGACAGCTTAATAAGCTACCGCAAAGTAAAGCTTGCCAATTTTTCCGCTGGAGCAAGAGAAACTTTAGTGTCCTATATTCCAATGAAAATCAATTATTCCACTTTTGAGATATATTGCTTTTCAGTACCACTTTTCTATATACCAATATCAATTTTATGAGTGGTCTTTGGATTGCATGAAACAGAAAATCACTTCAAACTTGTTTATATTTACTGACTCAGATAATGAAGACATTCTGGCATGGCTGGATCTAAAGGTTCAAATCTTTTAAGAGCATAATTAGAATACAGAATGTTAGAGTTACCTATAGGCTGCTGTGCTAGAGCAGAAGTGATAAGGATAGGAAGCAAAATAAAATTTCTCCTTTTCTTAAAAAGTTCACAGTATAGCAAGAATATATACATAGAGACAGAGTTTATATAGCCTGCAAAACCTTAAGGAAGAAGAATATAAGAAGTGGTCTTTCAAAAGGTAGATAAATGGAGAAAGAAGCAGAGCTTTTCTGGAAATATAGGCAGTTGAAAAGAGAGATAGAATTATATACAGTTCATGTATAATTCAATTTTACAGGCTTATGTGATCAGTGTATTTTAGTTTGCAGAGAGATACAGATATATACACGTTTGAAGCAAAGTATCATTTAGTGAATTCTTGAAACACTAAAATCCTGAGTCCTTAATTCATTGAGTCATTCAGTAGATTGATTGCCTATGTTGTGCTGGGTGCTGTGTTCTTTGAAGCCTCACCGAGTCTTTGAAATAAACTTTTTTCATGGAAATTGGTAGTTTTTATAATAAACAAGACTTATAAAAATACAACCTTTAATACACTAATATGAGATGCCTCATAGGCTGAAATGCTAAATTTTGTTTTGATGATTTTTTTCTGCAATCTTCCCAACTTTCATTTAAACATATTTCCTTTAATCATAAAGATGATGTCAAAATTCATTTAGAAATGTCTTTAGAATTCTCATTAGCAACATGAAGAAAATTTTCATTGACTTGAAGAAAGAGATGAGCACTTCCATATTTATTGTTGAAGGGAAAGATAAAAGCCTTCTCTCCAAACTGATGAAGGGTGACTACTGAGTTTTACTGATCTTTCTTTTCTTTCCCTTAAAAGGGTTGCTTCCTTTTTCTTCAGTTTGCTTTCTTCTGCCAAAGAGTAACAATAATTTATTCTGTGGTTGCGAACCAAACAGCCAGGCCTTGACCTGAGCATGGAGGGAGAGGGGCTTGCCATGTAATGTCTCGCTGTTACTTACAGCTTGGCTTTGTGCTTGCGTTTCTTTGTGGCAGACAAATAAATGATACGGTCTTGAGAAAGCTTTCAGAATATCCCAAAGGGCTGCCTTAGAAAAAGTCAAATCTTTGTTGAATTCAAGAAAGAAAGCAATTTCTGTCTGAGCGAAAGATGGAGAGGGTAGAACAGTGTGTTGACCAGTATGAGGATTTTAAGGGTATCTGGGGAAAATCAGTATCCCTAGGGTACGATCTAAGTTTTATTTGATGGATATATATTGGTGCCTGCTCTATCTTTTGTAAAGAAGCAAGACAACTTATTATTGACTTATGAATCTGAAGAAAAAAGGTAGGGAAAATATAAAGCAGCAGTGTGCTTTCTGTTTGTCAAGTCTATATGGATTTTGATGTTGAAACGAAGATAGCATTTGTCTTGGGAATCACTTTGAATAATTTAGAAATAATATTAAATGATTAAAACCTCATATGCTCTGTCATTCTTGTTCCTACCTGTTCTCATATGATATAACATTATTGTACATTGTGTTTCATCCCAAAGGATCCAAAAGTGGTTTACAATCACAGCACACTTTTAAATCAGTCCAGGTCTCCTGGTTGAACAGTGTAGCTGGAATGATAGAATTATAACTTCTTTGGTAGACCCATGCAAAATTTACTAAAAGTATCTGCACAACAACAACAACAACAAAATCAGTTTATATATCATTCTTAATAATGAAAAAAAATAACTCCTTTAAGTTGAATGCATATCAAAATGAGAGAGAAAGGATAAAACAGCAATGCTGAGCAAGAGTACAAAACCTGTATGAAACAAAAGGGTAAAGGTCACCATTCTGCTCCTGTAAGAGATAGGTTTGCAAAGATTGTGTAAAGGGGATTGAGGCATATAGCAAATTACATAGTTTATATATCAGGATACAACAAAGAGTTTGAATGCATTGCATGTGTTCCAGAACTCTAGCTAGAGTGAAAGGGCCTGCTGAACCTATATCAGTCATTCTTCTGTTAAGTGAAACATAAAATAAAAAAACTGTACTACATACCCTACCTGCTCATTTGCTGCTACTCAAGTTCAAACTATCTGTATTAATTTAGGTGCTACCATTCATTTTCCTCACTTTTGTAGCTTGACAGATATTAAGGAAGAGAAGAAAGCTGATGAAACTTAACAAAATTGGTTTGTGTAACTTTCAGAGCATATCTGCCAATAAAACGTCATTTGTAATTTAGAATTTATAATAATTTGGGCCTAGCATAACTCTTTCAAAAATATTCTTCTTTTTTATTGTATATATTTGTGGGGTACATTGTGCTATTTTGATTATGTATATATTGTAGAATGATTAAAGCAAGCTAGTTAACACATCCATCACCTCACATATTTACCATATTTTTTTTTTGTGTGTGATGAGAACATTTGAAATCTACTGTCTTGGTAATTTCCAAGTGTATAGTATACTGTTATTAACTATCATCATTGTGCTGTACAATAGATCTCAAGAATTTATTCTTCCTGTCTGACTAAACCTTCATGTCCTTTTCACCAAAATCTCACCATCCCCTCTCCACCCCAGTCTTTGGTAACCACCATTCTACTCTCTGCTTCTGAGTTCAGCATTTTTAGATTCTGTATCTACATGAGATCATGCAGTATTTGTCTTTTGGTGCTTGGTTTATTTCACTTAGCATAAGGTCCTCCAGGTTCATCCATGTTGTTGCAAAGCAGGATTATCTTCTTTTTAAAACCTACATAGTATTCCATTTTGCATATGTACCAAATTTTCTTTATCCATTCATCTCTTGATGTCAATCTACAATTCTCACTGAGGAAAAAGTTCAAAATTTCAGCTTCAAGGTATAACAAAGATTAAAGGGAATTGGCATTCAGTAGTTATCCAACCATGGTACCAAAATTATAAAGAAATCATTATATTTCTTGTCAAAATTGAATGCCAGTATGCATTCAATTGTATATTCCAGTGTACATTCAATACATTGTTATGTAATATAGTTGATTGTGAACAACTTGCAGTAATATTTTACACGAATACATGCTATCACCTGTATCTTTCTTAATGATGTGCCTGAAGGTAGAATACATGTATTTTAAAAATACTTTAAAATGTATTTTTTACCACACCAGATTGACTTTTTCCCTAGTTATTACAATATAGTGAAAATTTTATATCTATATACATATAGGATCATACACTTCTATGGAAGGGTAAGATTTGTGTACATGATATTCAAAAGTAGTTAATTCTAAGCACATTGTATTATATTACATAAAAGATTTTACACAGTATAAATTATTAAAGATGAAGAATGTGTTATGACAAGAGTAAGGAAACTGAGGCCCAGCTCTGTACCCCCTTTTTTTTAAGGGATGGAAGTTAGCAAAATGAAATGCTAGTTTTTCATTTTCATGCTAGTAGAGTGACTGGCTAGTCCTCAAAACTGTGAGGAAATTAAGATGATCATTGGATACGAATCATTGGCTACCTCATATTTCAATCTTCAGTCAATAAGGAGCTCATAATTGGGTAGTGATTACTCACAAAATTGGAAAAGAGGAATAGGAACTGAGCCAAACTCCTCTCTCCTTTTTCTTCTTCTTTTTTTTTTTTTTTTTGCTGTTTTTGGCTGGGGCTAGGTTTGAACCTACCACTTCCTGCATATGGGGCTGGTGCCCTACTCCTTTGAGCCACAGGCACCACATCTCTCTCCTGTTATATTTCTGAAGAATTACAGTTGTTCAGAAAGTAACACTGCATTTCAAAATCTTTAAATTAAGCTGTTTCTCCCCCTATCCCCGCTTTCTTTGTGTTGGCTTGACTTAAAAATAAAGAGATTCTAATAGTTTATTTTGTAGATAATTGGGTGGGAGATGTTATTTATTTTTTATGCTATATCAGTTATCTGTTACTGCTTTAAAAATCACCAAAAGTCTTAGCGGCTTACAACAACAGACATTTATGAAGTAGTTCATCAGTTTCTGTGAGTCAGGAATTTGTGTGGAGTTTCTCTGGGTGTCTCTGGCCCAGAGTCTCTCATAAAGCTGCATTCAAAGTGTCTTCTCCAGCTGCCATCATCTCAAGGCTCATCTGTGGGAAGATCTGTTTCCAAGCTCACTCACGTGGCTATTG
Source organism: Loris lydekkerianus (assembly GCA_963574355.1). Classification (NCBI taxonomy): domain Eukaryota; kingdom Metazoa; phylum Chordata; class Mammalia; order Primates; family Lorisidae; genus Loris; species Loris lydekkerianus. The sequence continues at coordinate 27,128 of CAUYPK010037244.1, read as the reverse complement.
GCAGATCTCAGGTTTTTCCTTGGTTTTTGGCTAGAGACATCAATTCCTTGCCATGTGGGCCTCTCCACAGCACAACTCACAACATGACAACTGGCTTCCCTTGGAGGAAAAGAGTGAAAGAAGGAGCCCAAAGATGAAAACCACAGCCTTTTTTGTAACCTAATCTCAGAAGTGCTATACCATCACTTCTGGAATATTGTATTTGTTACAAGAGAGTCATAAAATCCAGCCCACATTCAATGGCATGGAATTATTACACTAGCGTGTGAATACCAAGAGGTAGAGATCACTGGGGACCATTTTGGAAGCTGCCTATCACACCTGTTCTTTTAGTAACTCTCAAGCACAGTCCAAAATGGCCTGTCTGAAATTTCTCTGAAGTCTATTGTTTTATCTTTAAAATTGCATATAAACATTTGCATTATACTCCAAGTATAGATACAGGTATAATACATTTGTATAAAAGTAATGCTTTTTCCCAAATCTTTAAGTGCAATTGAGGTTCCAGAAAGTTGCTTATTTTATGGTGTCATGGTTACATTGCATGTTTCTACCTCAGGGCTAAAGGCTACTAGTTTGAGAGGTGGTAGATTATTTAGAAGCTCTAGCCACATCAGAGGCTTCTTGTCAGACACAGCTGCATTTTCATTCTTTCTAAATTCATTTTCCCTGGAGAAAATTCTCCTATTAACCACATTCTTTTGGTTAATCTTGTCATTCTGTATTATATCAAAGTTAAACTTTTCTTTTGAAAAACGAGTGTATTTTAAGCTATACTGAGAAGTTGAATTCTTAGTCTTCGCTCAGCTTTCAGAGTTGATTTTACTTATCGGGCCAAAGTTTTATCAGCTCTTTACTTACCTGTACTTGACTTTGCAACAGAGTAAGTGGCAGCTTCTGGGTATGAAATTTCTCCTCTTTTTGTTTAGAAAGGGAAACTTCAAAGGAGGGAAAACTTTTAAATTTACCATTGATAAATGAGAAGGCTATATTAAGGCAAATGACTGTCAAGGAATCTGTGAACTATTATCACAACATACTTTTTTTTTTTTTTTTTTCCAGACAAAGTCTCACTCTGTTGCTCAGGCTAGAGTGCCATGGCATCATCATAGCTCACAACAACCTCAAACTCCTAGGCTCAAGCTGTCTTCTTGTCTCAGCCTCCCAAGTAGCTGGGACTACAGGGTGCCAGCCACCATGCTTGGCTAATTTTTCTATTTTTAGTAGAGATGGATCTCACTCTTGCTCAGGCTGATCTTGAACTCCTGAGCTCAAGGAATCCTCCCATGACCTTCCAGAGTGCTAGGATTAAAGACTTAAGCCATCATGCCTGGCCCACAATATGTTTTTTAATTTCTACATGTCAATATTTTTATTATTCCTTTATCATCCTAGTGAGTCCCTGAAATTTTTCTGATAAACAATCTAATAAACTATGTTTTTGTAGGTAAGGGGAGATCCTAGATATGTTAGTTTTTCTTTTATTTTTCCTTGTAACACTAAGTTTTTATTATTCCACAGATGAACCTTTAGAGTTTGATACATTTGGAACAGGTGCTAACATATATTTGTCAAAAAAGAAAGAAAAACTCAGGTGATTTTCTTTCCTTTTAGCCATTGACACTTTATTTATTTATTTATTTTTTTTTTTTATGGCTCATGCCTGTAATCCTAGTACTCTGAGAGGCCCAGGCTGGTGAATTGCTTGAGCTCAGGAGTTAGAGACCAGTCTGAGCAAGATTGAGACCTTGTCTCTAATTAAATAAATAATTTTATCTTGCTTTCTGTTATCTGAAGAGCAAGCTATATTTGCCAAGCATGTTAGCAGGGGTGCCAGATGTTATTTCAGCTGGGAGATAGACAACAAAGTGTAAAATAATAGAAGGCATTTGAATCTGACTGGAAATAGGCTTGGCGCTTGTCGCTCAAGTGGTAAGGCGCCAGCCACATACACCAGAGATGGAGGGTTCAAATCCAGCCCAGGCCTACCAAACAATAATAATAATAACTACAACCAAAACCCCCACACAACTGGAAATAGCCTGATTTTGATTCCTGCTCTCTTAGAAATCCGTATGGAGTTAACAGAGGTGAATTTTCCTCTCCCTCCCTCCCTTTATTCCTTCCTACTTTTTTTTAAGAAGCAAGAATTTCTGTACCTTTGTCAAACTGTGAGGAATTTGAAAAATGAGAAGAAACAAATATTTGTCCTTTATCATGTAATTTTTGGTAACAGCTTTAATGATATAATTCAGACATAGCACACAATGCACTCATTTAAAGTGTACAATCCAATGGTTTATAATATACTGACAAAGTTCTGCAACTATTACCATATTCAATTTCAGAACATTTTCATCAATTCAAATAGAAATTCTATACCCTTTAGTTATCACCTTTAAGCACCTCCTATGTCCTTCTAGCCCTAGGTAGCCAGTTACCTATTTTCTGTCTCTACAGAGTTGCCTATTCTAGTAATTTTATATAAATGGAATGATAAAATGTGGCATTTGTATCTGCTTTCTTTCAGTTAGCATAATATTTTCAAGGTTCATCCATGTTGTAGCAGAAATCAAAATTCATTCCTTTATATGGTGGAATAAAATTTCATTGTATAACATTTAGTTTAACCATTCATTAGTTGATAGACATTTTAGTTGTTTCCACTGTAAAAAAAAATCTCAAGAGCCTCCTCCAGCCCCAACACGCAACTCCTTATGCGAAAGGAAAGGTAAAGGCTTCAGGCACCTGTGAAGGACTGACCACACAGATCATTCATAAAGAAATTCCTTGTTGGCTTCCCATAAACAAGTTTGTACAAATTGTAACTTTAGATCTATAGTCTAAGTCTGCCTCCGAAAACTAAAGTCTGTTGCTTCCACCTACACAGAGACATCTATATACCCAAGGCTTCCTTCACTCCCTTTTTTTATATTATGCAAAATGTAAGTTTTCCAGGGCCTCACAAGAATGTAACAATTTTGCATTACTGCCCTCCTCCCTGCTCTTTTCTTTCTTTTTTTTTTTTTTTTTGTTTCTTAAATACTGAAGCTCCCAAAATTCCCCAATGAAAAACAGATACAGATTTGTCTGTGGTTCATGTTTGTCCCAGGCACGTCCTCAACTTTGGCTTAATGAACCTCCACTGATTGAGATCTTTGCCTCAGATGCTTATTTTGGGTTGAAAACATTTTTTATGCTGTTAGGAATAATACTTCTACAAACATTTATTTACATGCTTTTGTGTGGACATATGTTTTTATTTCTCTTCAGTATATTCCTAAAGAGTGGAATTTCTGAGTCAAACCATAACTTCATGTTTAAATTTTTGAACAGCTTCTGAACTGAACTTTCCAAAGTGGTTGCACCAGTTTACATGTCTTTTTTTTTTTTTTTTTTTCCAGTTTACGTTTCTACCAGCAGTGTATGAAGGTTTCTATTTCTCCACATCCTTGCCAAAACTTGTTTTCATCTGACTTTTAAAATACAGCCATCCTAGTGGATCTAAGAGGTATTGAAATTGTCCTTTACAAATTAATGAAGTGTACAGCAAGAACTGTGGTGAGGGACCAAACTCTGCCAAAGGCACACGCATAGCTAAAAGTAATGATAATAATCAGCCACTGTCCCCTAGTTTGCTTTCCTATAATTGCTACTCAGAAGTCACATAGCTGATGGTCATAAAGATTCTTAACTTTCTCCATAGATAACATCATCTTTTCAAAACTTAGGAATAATTTTTGAGATATCTTCCAGGATCTGCATTCTAGTGGATTGGCTGACCCACACAGACCAGTGGCCCATACTGAGGAACTGACTCAACTGGTATTGCCACCTCACCCAGGAACTGACTCAACACAAGAAGATGATTTCTACAACCCTATAATTTTGCCCCAAACTCAGCCAATTAGCAGACCCAATTGCCTAATACTTTGCCTGCCAAACTACAGGCAGTCTCCAGGTTATGAGTGACAGGTTCTGTAGGCTTGTTCTCAAGTTGGATTTGTAAGTTGGAACAGGCACATTCACCTATTACCTGTTATGACCTCCATTCGGAATTGCAAGTTGTATGTAAGTTGGATATTTGTAACATGGGTTCTTGCCTGTATCTTTAAAACATCCTTTACTCCAAATTCTCTAGGAAACAGATTTGTGAAATTCCTCCCATTTCCTTGCTTGGCACTCTACAAAATAACTCTTTCATCACTGCAATCCCATCTGTCTCAATGTATTGGCTCTTCTCTGTGTGGTGGGCAGTACAACCCAGATGGACTATAACAGTATTCCATTGATATTTTGATTTTTATTCCCCTGATGACTAATAATGTCAAACATCTTTTCTTGTGTTTATTGTCCATTTATATATCTTCTTTGGAAAAATGTCTATTCAGATCCTTTGCTCACTTTCTATTTGGGTCATTCATTTATCTTTTCATTATTGAGTTATAATATTTATGTATATGTTCTAGATACAAGTCCTTTATCATATATATGATTTGCAAATATTTTCTTCCATTCTGTGGGTTGTCTGCTGTATTTATAACGATGAAAGTTGAACTTTAGGGCTCGGTGCCTGTACCTCAGCCGCTAGGACACCAGCCACATACACCGGAGCTGGCAGGTTCGAACCTAGCCTGGGCCTGCCAAACAACAATGACCACTACAACCAAAAACAAACAAACAAACAAAAAAAAAACCAACCAAATAGCTGATGTTGTGGTGGACGCTTGTCCCAGCTACTTGAGAGGCTAAGGCAAGAGAATCGCTTAAGCCCAAGAGTTTGAGGTTGCTGTGAGCTGTGACGCCACGGCATTCTACCAAGGGTGACATAGTGAGACTCTGTCTAAAAAAGAAAGAAAAGAAAGAAAGTTGAACTTTAGGCCGGGCAGAGTGGTTCACGCCTGTAATCCTAGCACTCTGGGAGGCTGAGGGGAGTGGATTGCTTGAGCTCACAAGTTCAAGACCAGCCCGAGCAAAAAGTGAGGCTCTGCGTCTCCTAAAAAAAAAAATTGAGGCAAGAGGATCGCTTGAGCCCAAGAGTTGGAGGTTGCTGTGAGCCGTGACACCACAGTACTCCACCCGGGGTGCCAGCTTGAGACTCTGTCTCCAAAAAAATAAAAAGAAAGTTGAACTTTAAACTTTTCAACGTTTTTTCTCTAACAAGTTATTCAGATTGTCACTCTTTCAGGACTATAATAAAGACCCTAGGATTCACTACCCCTATTTTGTCATCAATCTTTTCTCTAAAACTAAAAAAAAGTTCATATTTTATTTTTATAATAACATTTTAATTCATTTTACTGACAATTTCTTTGTTCAACATTGTGTTCTTTATCTAATGCCCTCTGTCTGGGTTCTTTTTTCCTCCCCTCCCTCCCACCTTTCTTCCTTTTGTGTTCCTTCCCTCCCTTCTTTTCTTCCTTTCCGCCTTCCTTCTCTCCCATCTTTCCTTCATTTCCCTGTTCCTTCCCTCCTTTGCTATCATTCTTAAATGATAGTTTAACTGTCAATAACACTTTTTACTGGTAATACAATTAAAATACTACTTTGTTTCCTGTTTTTTCTTAATGCTAAGGAAAGAGCTACTCAGTGTAATTTTGTTCCTCATAATTTGTCTTTTTTTCTGGCAGCTTTCATGATTTTATCTATATATTTGATGTTATACTTTTTTATTACTATGTATCTAGGCATGGATTTTATTTATTTTATTTATTTTTTTCTAAGTACTCAGAATATACTTTTGATCTAAAGATTTGTATTTTTAGATTTTGGCAAAGCCTCAGCCATAAACTCTACAAGTATCAATTCTGTACAATTTTTCCCTTTTTTTTTCTTCTGAAGCTCCTGTTAAAGGGATATTGTGGTCTCCCAATCTATTCTCCACATCTTTGTCATATTTTTCTTTTCTTTGTGTCTTCATGTCTCATTTTAGGTCAATATTTCATTATTGATTTTCAATTCATTTTATTTATTTATTTATTTATTTATTTATTTATTTATGTATTTATTTTTGTAGAGACAGAATCTCACTGTACCACCCTCAGGTAGAGTGCCATGACGTCACACTGCTCACAGCAACCTCTAACTCTTGGGCTTATGTGATTCTCTTGCCTCAGCCTCCCAAGCAGCTGGGACTACAGGCGCCGCTATTTTTTTGTTGCAGTTTGGCTGGGGCTGGGTTTGAACCCGCCACCCTCGGCATATGGGGCCGGCGCCCTACTCACTGAGCCCCAGCATTAAATGTGTCCTGTTTGTCCTAACTATTGATTTTTTTTTTTTTAAAGATTAGATATTTCATTTCCAATCACTTCTTGGTCTTTTGGCTAAGATCAAGTGTAGGTATTTCATTTCCAGAATTTCTGGTTGGTTCTTATATACATACTTCTTTATGTTTCAGTTATATTCATTTTTATTCCATAATTTACTATTTTTATGAACAAGGTGATTTCTTTTTTTTTTTTTTTTTTTTGCTGTTTTAAACATATTCAAAAACTTTTTCAGACTATTCTTTAAAATTACTTAGCAAAAATAAAGTCTTTTGGATAGACAAAAAGCCTGCCATATTGGCCTCTCACCTTACTAGACTTGCAGATTCTTTTGAGGTATATAAGCAGGCAGGTGTTTATTTTTTCCAGCTTCCTTTCTAGAGCAGGATAAATCTACCTAAGATCTTAGCTTTGTACCATAAGCCTTGCTCTTTTTCCCTTCTTATTTCTACACTTTTAGTTCCTTTCATACCAATGTAGAGAATCTCCTGGACATCCTTAGTTTGCTTCTAAGAACTGGAACCAGTAAGCCAGTGGCTTCAGGATTGCTTGTCGTATTGCATTTCTGTTTAATTTCTGGTCCACAGAGCCATTTTTCTTGCTTTCATCTTTTTATTTTTGTTTTTATATATTTTATTTACAATTGAAACATACATAAAATATATCTACATTGCAATTGCGTTTGGAGCAGCAGAGACATACCAAATGACAACCTTCTTATGCCATTTTACTTGAAGTCTTTGTATAATTTGTAATTATACTTTCTATTTATTTTTTCAAAATAAATAATTATAATTATTTAGGGTATAAAAGAAAGGGTCTTGGACTTTGGTTGATTACTATAAAATTGTTTATTCTTGGTATATCTTCCAACAAGTTTTTATTTGTTTACTTTTTTTAAAATTTCAGACTAAGATGAAAGTATATATGTTTAGGTTACATAGTTTGCTTTTGTAAGGTGAAAATCCAGACAATATACACACTCAATGTACCCACTGGGTGGGAATTTACCTGAGTCCTTCCCTTTTCCCCACTTGAGTTTCATCGAGTTTTTCTCTCACGTGAGCGCATAGATGTTAATCTATTAGTTCTAGTTTAGTACTGAGTACATGTGATGCTTGGTTTTCTATTCTTAAAACAAGTTTTTAATGAGGAGAAGTTTTTAAAAATGTGTCATGATTTCCAACAATAGACATTAAAATTCCATATTCAGCAGTTATTGTAAACTTTTAAATAAAACATGATATACTCAATATTTTAAAAACTTTTTATTATGGAAAAAGGAATATTAATATAATAAATCCTTATATATCCACCACCCAGCTTCAACTATTCATCATGCTGCCATGTTTGGTTCCTCTATTCCTTCTCCACCAACATTTCATTCTGTTTTTTTTTTTTTTTGTGTTGGAACATGCAAAGACAAATCTCAACATTGATATAATTTTAACCATATAGACTTCTTTATACTATATCTTGAACAGATAAGGCTTTAAAAATTGTGCAAAATTTAAGAGAATGTTCAGCATGCCCCCTGGGTAAAAGACTCAACTACAACTTGAACTTCACCTTAAAAATGAAAACAATGTAACCTAAACATTTGTACCCTCATATTAATCTGAAATTAAAAATAATTATAACCATAATGTTATTATCCCTATAAAAGTAACATTATTCATTAGTATCATCAAATAAGTTCATGTTCAATTTTTCCTGATTTTGTCCAACATGCCTTTTTATAGTTAGTTTGTGTAATTCTGAATGCAGTCTAAGTCACATATTGAATTTGTTGATGAATCCCTTAAATAAATTTCAGTCAATAATAATTTTCCCCTGACCCTTTTTCCCTCCATGCGATTGATTTGTTGAATAATCTGGGTCAATTGCAAGTCATTATAATTTTATTTTCAAAATTAGTTAATAATGTGTAAATAACTTGTGAAAGACATTGGAAGAAACATTCTGAAAAATATTTTTAAAGTATTATTTAATATTAAGATATAATATTCTGTATTAGTTATCTATTGCTGTATATTAAATTATTCTAAAACTTTATGCTGTAATAACAACAAGCATTTACTATCTCATACTGTTTCTGAGGGTCAGGAATTTTGAAGCAGCTTGGCTGGGTGGTTGCATAGGATTTCTCTTGAAGTTGCAGTTCAGTTGTTGGCCAGAGTTGCAATTTATGAAGACTTGACTGGAGATATAGGATTCCCTTCCAAGATGGCTAATTCACATGGATGTTGGCAGGAGGCTTCAGTTCCTTTCCATTTGCATCTCTCTATAAAACTTCTTACAGCATGGCTGTCCCAGAGTGAGTACCCTGAGGAGGAAGGAGCAAGACAAAAGTCATAGTCTTTTGTTACCCAATCTCAAAATATTATATACCATCACCTTCTGCCATATACTATTAGTCTTGCAGATCAATCCTGGTACAAACTGGGAGAGGACTGTGAATATGGAGACTATCTTGAAAGATAGCTACCTAAACCAGAAATAAATTGGTTTATCATTCTATCATGAATCTTAAAAGTAATGCAATTTATTTCCTTGTGGTAGGCCCCAGAATAGGGCACTGATGTGATAGTATTAACGGAAACCTTTGTTCTCAAATTCAATTCCCATTTTATATATGGTAGGAAGTACTTCTTGCCATACGAACATTTCTGATACTATGCTTACTGAAAGGATGCATCTGTCTTTAATACAGGTGACAATTAGCCTCTAAGGATCTTCCCAGTGCTACAAACCTGTTCTTCTATGAGGTATTTCCAGGAATGATAATCTTAGACTCAGGAGTCACATCATTAGGATCCATGACATTTCAAGGATGATCTCAGTAACAAAAGTGAATGGACTCAGAAAACACAATCATGAGTTATTTGTAGTAGTTTTTAGGCTATTAAACTTCTCATTAGCACAAGATTGTTAATGTGCCAGGATGTGTTATTAATGTTATTTTGTCATTATGGAAACAGGAAAAAGAGTAGTTGTAGTAATGCCATGGATTTCAAAATTGTCATCAGAACAAGAATTATGCATGAATGAATGAAATATTCATTATTTTATTGCTTCTTATTTTAACTACATTAACTTAGTCATATAAATCTAAAGCATGGCTGAAGATACTGTAGTTGTGATAAAGGTATAATGAACATATTTTATCAGTAAGTATTCACCACCTCTGTTTTATTTTATTTTTATTTATTTATTTATTTTTTTGACCCAGAGTCTCACTATGTTGCCCTTGGTAGAGTGCTATGGCATCACAGCAACCTCAAACTCCTGGGCTTAAGCGATTCTCTTGCCTCAGCCTCCCAGTAGCTGGGACTACAGGCACCCACCATAATGCCCGGCTATTTTTTTGTTGCAGTTGGCCCCAGAGGGGTTCAAACCCACCAGCCTTGCTGTATGTGGCCGGTGCTGTAACCACTGTGCTACAGGCTCCGAGCCTACCAGCTCTATTTTAAATAATTCAAATAATATGTTAGAACAGGAAGAGACTTTAAAATGTGTATCATTTTATCCCCTCATTTTTTTTAATTGTTGGGAATTCATTGAGGGTACAAAGAACCTGGTTATATTGATTTCGTTTGTTAGGGAAAGTTCCTCTTATAATTGTGTCCCACCCCCAAAAGGTGTGTCACACACCAGCACTCACCCCTCACCCCCTCCCTCCTTTCCTCTCTGTGCTCTTCCCTTCCCCACCTCCCTCCCTCCTTTTATTCCCTCATTTAAAGGATCTGACTGATAAGGTGATTTGTCCTCACTCAAAAGGCAAATATGTCTTATAACTGAAACCTAACTAGAACTGGAACCAGGACTTCTGACTCTTGTTCCAGAGATTTTCCTACTGAACTGCAACACTCTCAAATCATTAAAATTAAGACATCTTGGCTCGGCCCCTGCGGCTAAGGTGCCAGCACATATACCTGAGCTGACGGGTTCGAATCCAGCCCCGCCACCAAACAACAATGACAACTACAACCAAAAAACAGGCGGGCGTTGTGGCAGGTGCCTGTGGTCCCAGCTACTTGGAAGGTGGAGGCAGGAGAATCGCTTGAGCCCAGGAGGTGGAAGTTGCTGTGAGCTGTGATGCCACTGCACTCTACCCAGGGCGACAGCTTGAGGCTCTGTCTCAAAAAAAAAAAAAAAAAAAAAATTAAAAAAAGAAAATTAAGACATCTTCACTATCACTGATAAGGTTTTTTTATTAAATTCAGTGGTATTTATGAGGCAAAATACTGCAACAACTGCACAAAAACAAAACTAAAATTAACCTAAATTCCAATTTTATTTTATTTTTATTTTTAATTTTAAAATACTTAATTCACAAGTAAATATTCAACATGTGCGATATAATGACCTGATAAGAGACACATTGTGTAACGATTATCACAATCAAATTAACATGGTAAAGAATTCCACCATTCAGGGCTAGACAGGGTGCCCCCCATTCTCTAGGCCCAGGTGAACTCAGAGGTCAGACCCCCACTTCCAGCAAGCAGATTGCCTTCTTTGGGACACACTCTCTGGGCTCTGATAAGATCATGAACAAAGCAGCCTGTGATGGTCTTTTCAGTGGTTCAACCTTGGATATGAGCACACACCCTAATCCCTTCTCAGGGACAAAGACTGTAAAGAACCAACTGCCAGCCATGTGTAATCCTCTAGACTTAACACCTCTAGATAAAAAGCCCACCTGGAGACTCTGGAGAGGGAGTTCTTCAGTTCTTTGCCCCTTCTAGAAGCTCTGGTGCTTTTTTCTTCTGTATTCCTTTCTAACTTCTAATAAAAGTCCTATCTTACCACTGATCTGTGGTCCGTGGGCTCATTCTTTGAATCCTTGAGACCAAGGACCTACTGAAGAAAAAATTCCGGTATCAAACACATCCATCACCACCCATGTTATACATTAGATCCCCAGATATTGTTCATCTTATACCTTTCTTGGTACACTTTGGCAAACATCTCCTTATTTTTCCCCAGGCTCCAGGCCGTGACAGCCATTGTTCTACTTTTTGTCTCTATAAGTTTGACTTTTTTAGATTTCACATACAAGTGAGATCATATATTATTTCTGTGTGTAGCTTATTTTACTTAGCACAGTCCTCCAGGTTCATACACATTGATGCAAATGGCAGAATTTCCTTTTTTTTAATATATCTGAATAGTATATATATTTCACATGTTCTTTATTAATTCATCTGTTGACCAACACTTAGGTTGTTTACAAATTTTGGCTGTTGTGGATAATGCTGCAATGAACATAGGAGTGCAAATATCTCTTTAACATATTGATTGTATATTCTTTAGATATATAACCAGAAGTGGAATTGCTAGATGATGTGGTAGTTCTATTTTTAATTTTCTGAGGAACCTCCATACTGTTTTTCATAATGGCTATACCAATTTACATCCCCACCAACAGTGTACAAGTGTTTTTTTTCTCCACTCGTCATCTCTTGTCTTTTTGATAATAACCATCATAACAGGTATGAGGTAATATCTCCTTGTGATTTTGATTTGCAGTTCTCTGATGATTAGTGATATTGAGCACCTCTTCATGCACCTGTTGGCCATTAACATGTCTTCTTTGGAAAAATGTATATTCAGGGCCTTCACCCAATTTCTAATAGGGTTTTTTTTTCTGTTGAGTTATGAGTTCCTTACATATTTTGAATATTAAATTTGTACCATATTCTTGGTTTGCAAATATTGTCTCCCATTCCATAAGTTGCCTTTTTATTATGTTGACCATTTCCTTTGCTATGCAAAAGGTTTTTAGTTTGATGTAGTCAACATTTGTTTATTTTTGCTTTTGTTGTCTGTGCTTTTGGTATCATATAAAAAAATTGCCAAGGTCAATGTGAAGGAGCTTTTCTCCAGGGTTTTATTATTTCAGATCTTACATCTAACTCTAATTCATTTCAAGTAATTTTTGTGTATGGTGTAAGACAAGGATGCAATTTCATTCTTTGCATGTGGATATCCAGTTTTCTCAACACCATTTTTTGAAGAGAATTTCCTTTCTCCATTGTGTATTCTTGTAAACCTTATCAAAGATTAGTTGATGACATATGTTTGGCTTTTTTTTTTTTTTCTGGGCTTCCTATTCTGTTCCATTGATCTATGTGTTTGTCTTTATGCCAGTACCATATTGTTTTAATTACTATAGCTTTATAATATAGTTTTAAATCCAGCACTGTGATGCCTCTAACTTTTTTCTTCTTTCTCAAGATTGCTTTGGCTACGTGGGGTTAAAGCAGTCAAGGAAATGAAGAAACCCATTACATAAAGAATGGAGAGCTTATTATTTTTCTTTATTTGATCTCTGATCTACAGAAGAAATAAGTTGATAGAAAAACACAAATACTGATAAATCAAAAAAAATGTAGCTTTTGACTTATGTAAGGACCTTGAATTAGGAAGCAATTCTATAAATTAAAGTCATAAAGCAAAATTACAGAAGTTATATAGTTTCTATTTATTCATTTTTAACCCTCCTTGTATACAAAGAATGTGAAGCAGCCTTTTGAGGAAATATACAATAAAATATTGAGAAAATATAAATAGCAATTATTAGGGTAAGCCAAAACAAATTATGACTAGAAAGTCAAGGTCAGGGCACAAGAATCTGCAAAAGTCCTAAAATTGAACTTCAAATTTAGTTCTGAGATTCCTGGAAAAGGAAAAATGGAACATGGCCATTTTCAGGATCTTTAAGGCGGTTTTCCAACTACTAGCTGGATTCTAAAAGAAATTCTACACATTGGATTTCCTATCAGGGATAATGAATGATATGGTAGATATCTACTGCAAATCTGTAGTGAAATTCTTATTATTATTTCTTGTGTTGTCCTTTGAAAATCACCCTAACATTAATGCACATTTGACTTGGTGAAGATTATTCTGAAAGTCTGAGGGAGTATAAGTTATAGACAAACCATCCTGATAATCCAGCTTAATCCAAGAATAGAACTTAAAATGTCTAGAAAAATAAAGGAATTTAATATCATTTTAATACTTCTCTAAGAATACCATAAAATATGGTTATGAGTGTTTTATTCTGAAAACCATAGTTAATTTATGACTAATTGTTACTGAGATGGTTATGAAATATAATAGTAATCCAAACTAATTACCAAAGGATGAATTATATAATAAAAAGTATTTAATAATCTCTACCTAAAAAATCAGTTATTTCAATAAAACATGAGGATTGGTAATGATGAAGAACTAATACATATTAAATCTCTCTATATATGTGAGATCAATGGACACAAATTTTTGTTTGTGGAGATAAAGAGATCAAATTTTAAATGTAAACATAAACAGTAGTAGAATAAATCCAGTGCGGTGTTGAAGCCAGATTGTAACAGCTCTTGAGAGCTAATTGTGCACATGTATTCCTATCTCAGCATTGTTACATCATGTCAATAACTTGAAATTGGCCATAGTAGGAGTATTTACACTACCAAATCACCAATTGGTAAACACTAAACACTATAGATCACAGCCTCTTGAGGAGGGAGAAGCTTATTAGAGCAGCATATAATAAAACTATCATATGCAAATTCCATATCATTTGATTAAAGATAAAGAAAGTGAGCGCAAGGAAAACTAGAACAATGAGGAAAGAAATTTTAAAAGCAATAATGTATTAAATTCGAACACATAAAATACAAAAAAGTATTGAATAACATGCCCAAATTAAGACTAAATGCATCATTCATCATGATAAATATGAATGTATGAAATCCTCCTAATATAAGACAGATACTCTAACACTAGGTTAGAGAAAGTTTAAAAATAAAGAGGTCAACATGGTGGTTCGTGCCTGTAATCCTAGCACTATGAGAGGGCAAGGCTGGAGAACCATTTGAATTCCAGAGTTGGAGACTAGACTAAGCAAGAGCAAGCGACCCCATCTTTACCAAAAATTGAAAAATTATCCAGGGTCATGGTGCAAGCCTGGAGTCCCAACTGCTTAAGCGGCTGAGGCAAGAGGAGATCTCTTGAGCCCAGGAGTTTGAGGTTGCAGTGAGCTATGATGATACCATTGCACTCTATCCAGGGTGACAGAGTGAGACTCTGTCTCAGAAAAAAAAAAAAGTAAAGAACAAAGCTATGCCAGACATACATATTTAGGTATTATTGGCTCAATTTTAGGACACTAATAATAGTTCATAATAACAAGTTAAAGGAGAAAAATATTTCAACAGATACTTAATTATCTTTCTCTGGGGAGAAAATTCCAACAGATATTCCTACAGAAAATCCCTGGTAAAATAGAATTAGAAAGATAATTTCTTTACATTGTAAAACACTAACTCAAGTCAACACTAGAATCATGTCCATTAAAGAAATATCAGGAGCATACACATTAAAATTCAGAAAAAGTTTGTCTACTGTTATCCCTATTATTTAAGATAATTATGGACATATTTGTCAAAGCATTCATAAAATATAAATATATAAGTCAAGTATAAATAAAAATAGGACATTTTTATTATTTGTAGGCAGTGTGATTTTCTATCTGCAAACCTTGAGAATGAAGTATAACACTATAATGTTATACTAAAATCAGTATATGTATAGTCCTTATATTTCAACAATAATTGATTTGTTAATAAAATGGAAAAAACCTTCTTCACAATACTAACACAAAAATGCCAGCTAGTAAAATTAACAAAAATAAGGCCAGGTGTGGTGGTTCGCTCCTGTAATCCTAGCACTCTGGGAGGCCGAGGTGGGGGATTGCCTGACCTCACAGTTTCAAGACCAGCCTGAGCCAGTGCAAGACCTTGTCTCTAAAAATAGCCGGGCGTTGTGGCAGGTGCCTGTAGTCCCAGCTACTTGTGAGGCTGAGGCAAGAAAATCACTTAAGCCTAAGAGTTTGAGGTTGCTGTGAGCTATGAAGCCATAGCACTCTACCAAGGGTGACAAAATGAGCCTCTGTCTCAAAAAAAAAAAAAAAAAAAAATTAACAAAAATATGTTCATGACTAGATCAACTACAAAATTCTACCAAAGGCATAAAAAAAGACTTTGATCAATGGAGGAACATATTATAAGAAGTCTGTCTATATATGCAACACTCTCTCAAACAATCACATCAGGGTATGTATGTACATATGCATGTATGTATGCATGTATGTAGTATCTGTGTGTATAGAGAGAGATGTGACATGACCACAGAAACTTATAATTCATCTGAAAGAATAAACATGAGAAAATATTCAATTAAATTCTGATAAAGAAGAGTAAAAAGATGGAGGTGACTTGTCTACCAAATATAAAAACATATTATAGAGCTATAGAAATTGAAATGGGGAGATGTCAGTGCAAAAATTGAAAGATGAATGGAACAGATACACAGAGCATTTCAAATCAGTAAAGAAGGCACAACTATTTAATAAATGATTCTGAACAACTGGATAACCAGTTGCACAGGAATAAATTACAGATAAATTAAAGGCTAAAATGTACCAAGTAATAGACCCCAGAACATATGAGATAATAACATATAACAAAGATGGTATTTCAATTTTAGTGAGGAAAGGATGGAATATTTAATGTATGGTTCTGGGACAACTGGCTGTCCATACGGAAAGAAAATGAAGTTATATTCCTATCTCACATCAGATAAAAAAAAAAATCAAAAAACCCCAGATGGATTAAGTACTAAGTATAAACAAATAAAAATTAAAATCTTGGAAGAAAAACAAGAAGACTATAATTTAGTTTAGTGAGACATTGGCAAGGCAGGGGAACCAGAAAGAAGTTATAAAAAAAGTAAATATTTGTGACTATATAAAATGAAAATATTTGGTGAGACAAAGGATACAATAAATCAGCAAATTATAGATTTGAGAAAATTGTGGTCCCAAAGATGGTAAAGAGTTTATTATATACCAAAACTATTAAAACTTGACAAGAAAAAGAAAAGTTCCTAATAGAAAAATGACAAAGGATATAAAGATTCAAATCACAGAAGAATATAAAATTATGTAGAGATTCAAAGCGCACTGACAGGGATATTTTTAAGCACATCTAAATAATAAGTTACCACATTCTGTTAATTCAAAATCAAAATTTTTCAGTTTTTTATTTCTAAAAGTGGAATGTGCCTTAAAACTGATGACATCAAACAATCGCTGTAGGCTGAGGAACAGTCATTGAACATGGGTTCCCCTGCTGCACATGCACTAATGTGGTTGCTGCTCCTGGAAGCCTGCCTGGACAATGACAATCTTTTAGTGTTTCACTCAATAAAAATCACTGAAGACAAGAGTCCTGATTGTTTGACCTGTTCTGAAGGTCAAGAAGATAGCAACATCAAAAATTACAGAATGGATGTCAGTGGTTTCAAGTACAATCCTGGACGTGATAATGGAGCATTTTAAAAGAAATGTCTCATCACCGATGATCTGATGACACAGAAAATACCACTGTGTGCAGAAACATAGGTGATAGGCTAGGCATGGTGGCTCATGCCTATAATCCTAGCACTCTGGGAGGCTGAGTGGGTGGATCACCTGAACTCAGGAATTGGAGACCAGCCTGAGTAAGAGCAAGAACCGGTCTCTACTAACAATAGAAAATTTAGGAGGGCTGGTGCCTATAGTCCCAGCTACTTGGGAGGCTGAGGCAAAAGGATTACTTGAGCCCAATGGTTTGAGGTTGCTGTGAGCTCTGATGATGCCATGGCACTCTACCCAGGGCAACAGAGTGAGATTCTGTCTCAAAAAAAATGATGAAAGAAAAGAAAACATGGGTGATGATGATTCTGAGTTGAAGGCATACAGAAAAGTTAACTCATTCTTAGAAAGTTTTTCTAGGAATATCATAACGAATTTAGCATGTATTAACTCAGGTAGGTATTATTATAAGGCTCACTTCAGAAATGAGGAAACCTAGTTAGAGAGGTAAAGTCACTTGTCCAGGTTCATATAGCTGGTAAATGGCAGAAATGCAATTTGCACCTAGATGTTTGGTCTACAGTGTCCACGTTCTTAATTATTCATTCATATTCCCTCTCTCTGTTCCTCTCTCTCTTTCTCTCATTTTGTTTCTCTCTTTATATCCCTCTCTCATCATGTTTGATTATATGATCATGAAGAAAATTGAAAATTCTCATAGGATACCCACTAAATTGTAACACAGGATTTGAGGGTGAAAGTGATATAGAAGCACGTCAAGCAAAAAGTAGAAAAAAAGAGAAAGACTCTACTAAAACTCTAGCTGTGTATGATGTGGTTATGTTTATGCCTGATATGAACTTAAATAGGTGTATATATGCATAAAATGTAACAAATAAAAGTGACCTATAGTTATTAAAAGACATCCCATAAAATAGATACAAATGGTTAATACATTTAAATTTTATTGCCTCCTCTAAGTTAGGTTATCCTTTTATAAGCTCTCTAGCATCCTTGTTGCTGCTATCATAGCACTCAGCACAACTCATTCGTAATACGTTTTTAATTTTCTTCCTTGCTAGATCATATGCTTCCTGATTATTTAGCTTGTTCATTATATCCTCAGCATCTCCTACTGTAACTAGTATATAATTCGACCTAATCAGCTGGGCTCCTAAGCATGGATAGGTCTTTTCTTCCTTCATAATGAGCTTACTAACCACTTTACCTGTCTCACAAAAATTGTTGACAGGATCAGATAAGGTGATGCACATAAAATAGACAATGTATATAAAGTACTTCCACAAATAAAAAGCATACGAATAATCTATATTAATATATAACCTTGCGCAAGGTTAATAAATCTTAATCATTTAGAACATTGTAATCGGATTTTAATAGGCAAATGTTAATGTACATTCTCCACCAATATTTGGTAATTACATAAAAAAAAGCAGGAGACATTTATGGCAGTCAAGATCTTTATAGTGTATTTCAATACATGATAAATTCATGAACATTTCTTATCTCCTAGAACAGTTGTATATCTTAAGAACTCATCATCATAAGTATTCTCTGGATTTTCACAGAATTAATCCTTAATAATTAATGAATATAAAAGAGTTAGACAAGTACTGCAGCATGCTAATCATTTGCTTCAATGTCAATTAGAAAAAAAAGTAGTCTCTTTGGCCTGCTATCTTGAAATATGTATTGTGTAGTTAACTTTGAATTTACAAATATGAAATGTCTATATTAAATGAATATATTGAGCTACAGATCAATGGCATTGGTGAAAGTTATGATTTGCAAAATAAAAAGAAACACTTTGATTTAACAGAATTATTAACTATATTGAGACAGTTCTTGCAAATATGTTTAGTTTGTAGATCAACATTTACATAATATTTACATATTTTCTCAAAAATGGTACGATATCTTAGGCACTAATGACTTAGGAATTATGTCAAATGGAAGTCTTAAATAATTTTAGGTAGAATGCCTGTAAATTTAATACAAATAGAATTGGAGGGGCAGGTAACGTTCATTCATACTTTATAGGTCTTTCAAATGCATATAAGTCTTGATTATTCTGCTTCTAAGAATCTTGCTAAATTTGACTAATATTTCAGTCATGATTTATTAGTGCTTGCTCAAAGTTTCAGCCATAAAGTAAAGGTGAGAGTCAATGTAATGCTAAATGAAAACTTTAAAAATATGTAGGCTTTCTCTGAATTTTCCTAAGAAAGGCAACTTCTAGATTGATAGATGAGAAAAATAATTTTAGCCTTGAATTTGTTTGGATTTTACCCAATTTGTAAGGAGGGAAAAATTTTGTTAGGTGAAATTCCCTTACTAAACAGTTCAAATATTATTTATCTAGACTTGGAAAATATTTTCTAGGCATTGCTATGAGTTCATCATGGGGAAATGCTTCTGTGTGTTGTTATAGAATGTCTTGATTGATAAGCTTGAACTGAAAGTTCATGAAACTTGCCTTTTTTCACTGTTCATCAGCCCATATGGCCGAGTCATTAAAGATTGCTTTTTTATCTGGGATGGTACTGGTAATGATTCTTTAATGATGAAAACAATCTAAATTATGAAATTAGTGGGAAAGCACTGGATTATGAGCCAGGTGACTAAATTTGAGACTTATTCTGCCACTTTAGCTCTGTGATCTTAGAAAGTCATGTATCCTAGATGAGCCTTGAACTGTTGAGAGGATTAAATAGAATTTTGGATGTGTAGGTACTTTGAAAATCATAGAAGACTATACAAATATAAATAATTATTTTATAGAAGATTAGTAATTTTGTTTCACTTATAAATAAATAAAAATTTTAATTCAGTCAATCACGGTGGCCCATGCCTACAATCCCAGCACTTGCGGGGCTGAGGCTGGTGGCTTGCTTGAGCTCAGGAGTTGGAGAGCAGTCTGAGCAAGGGTCAGACCCCATTTCTAAAAATAACCAGGCGTGATGGGTGCTTGCAGTCTCAGCTACTTGGGAGGCTCAGGCAAGAAAATCTCTTAAGCCTAAGAGTTTGAGGTTGCTGTAAGCTGTGATGTCACAGCACTCTAGCAAGGGTAACAAAGTGAGACTTTGTCTCAAAAAAAAATTTTTTTGGTCCAATTTTTTTTTTTTTTGGCCAGGGCTGGGTTTGAACCCACCACCTCTAGTACATGGGGCCAGTGCTGTACTCCTTTTTTTGGTCCAATTTTTCAGAGACAAATAGACTTTGTATTTTAGCCTTTTCATTCCTGAAAGCATTGAAATAATTTTAACTAATTATTTTCAAAAAGTTTCAATATCTTTGGTAAAATGTTCTATTTATGTACATGCAAAAACAAGGAGTTAATACTCTATGAATTTCTGATGACCTCTATTTTAATATGCTGAAAGAAGCTGACCTTGTAATTTGAAGTTTAGTGCTTTTTAATTTTAAAAATGCATTTCTATACTTTCATTTAGTTAATCATGGATAATTTAGACAAGTTTTAAGTGTATGGTGGGAGATACGTTAATTCTCCAATTGTGTCTTTAATAAATGAGGATTTGTTTTTCCTCTGTAAGATTGAAAATATCACCCTAACTATAATACTGCCCTCAAAACTGTGGTGCCCAGTGTTACTAATTTGTCCTTTTAGTAATCAAATTGGTCATTTTGGCTAGTTAAGTACTGAATTATGAATGGAGCTGTTATTAAAAAGTTAATCAGACATGGACAACTTAAATTACATTCATTGGTTATTTTGATGACTACCATGACAAAATCAGATGAATCCATTATAAGGTTCTCTACTAATCCACAGATTGTGTGATAATATAAATATCATGACCATGGTCTTTATATTTCTCAATATAATTATGAAGCAAAAAATAAATTTCCTTTAACAATCAGGTATTGCAAAAGTAACTGCTTGTATGTTTTCAGTGGTGTGTTGATTAGTTACTAGCACTTTTATATTTAATTATATGGAACTATGTTCTGCTTTAGTTCAATGCTTGATGTTTTAAAAATAGACTTATATATAAAGAGAGATTTCCAGTAACAGTCATACAGAATCATTGTCTGAATTGTCTTTGTGTTCCATAATATTTAGAGAATAGTAAAAGATAAATCCATTTTCCATTTTTTTAAACTCAAATGAAGCTAGAGTAGAAAACAAAACCAAACAATTAGAGTGACAATAATGAAGCCCTCACTCAAATAAAAATGGTTGCTATAGTAACTTGAGATTGGAGCATTACAATAAAAGAAAAATAAAAAGATAATTTCAAATGCTATATTAATCTTTTGAAGTATGCAAAGAAGATTTGCTTGCTGTTTTGATATTTAGAAGAGACTAAGTTGCTGTTGAACCTTCTAAGAGATGTCTGATTTTTGTCTCCTCTCTTCTATATACCGGTAAATGTGGGAAGCCTCTGCAGGCATTAACTAGAAGAGAAGGGAATTGTTAGTTTTGTTTTCATTAATCTCTCTAAGACTGATGACAATCTCTTTATTCAAGCAATTTATGGGAATGGAGGGCAGATTGAATGAAGCAGTGCATTAATAAGTGACCTAAGGGATCTAATTTTGGTTTTTATTTTCTACTTTCTCCATCACCAAGAGAGAAGCGCAAACACATGTAGAGATTTTAATAAAGAGAGGAGGGGCAAATACAGAATTTGCGTTGAGTATGGAACTGCACATTCTTAGTTTGCACATAAGTCCCATATTTTAACCGCTGGGGTTGTATTGCATTGAGATCACTTGAAAATTCACGCTACTTGTATAGTCATTGTCAGAAAGAGGTTAGTGTTAGCGCATCTTTTTGGATCTAGAAACTGGAGATACAAGTTTTTAGTTAGAAAGAGGATGGGAGAGAAGCTAAGAATTGATTAATTCTAATGAATAGATAAACCTTAAAAGTCAGCGCCTTTATAAAGTCTTTTGACTCCATAAACAGATTTAAGTCACTCTTCTTCATGCACATACAATCTTCCTCCCCCTCCTCCCTCACTTCATCTTTCCTTTCCTCTCCCTTTTCCTTCCTCTCTTCTTTCCACAAGTGTGTATTGAACCAGGCACTGTGCTGGCAATGGGGGTATACGAGTGAACAATACCAATATAGTCCTGCCTTCATAGCATTTGCTGTCGAGTGGAGGAGACAGACAATAAACAATTACACAGATAATTAATTATAACGGACATTAGGGCTAACATTTAAAAGTAAAGGGTGCCTTGAGAATAGACCACAAGAATAAAAAAGTAATTTGGCCTGGCGTGTTGGCTCTATAATCCTAGCACTCCGGGAGGAAGAGGCAGAAGGGTTTATGGGTTCAAAACCAGCCTGAGCAAGAGCCAGACCCATCTCTATGAAAAACAGACAAAATTAGCCAAGTGTGGTGGTGGGCGCCGTAGTCCCAGCTATTGGGGGGGGGGGGATTGAGGCAAGAGGGTCATTTCAACCCATGGGTTTGAGATTGCTGTGAGCTAGGCTGACTGCCAGGACTCTGTATCAAAAAAAAAAAAAAAAAAAAAAAAGGTACTCGGAAGGGTCAGGGAAGGTTTTTCTGAAGACACGTTATTTACATTGATTACTGTGGGGTGAGTAAGATTTAGCCTGCGCATGAATGCAGGGAAATGTAATCGGAATTTAAGACAGGATTTATTTTATAGAAAAAAATACAGAAAACCACCAGAGCTTTTTGGCAGAGGGAAAAACCTAAGTCAGAAAAAAAAAAAAAAATCTCCTCTCCTGAGTCCTTTATCTAGGGGCAAACAGAGCTCAACAAATGAATGGATACAAAACCTTCCATTCCCAGGCCAGGAAACTTACATGAAATGGACCAGGCCTCGGAAATAGGGTGGGGTGGGGGGGTCGGGTTCAGCCTCCAGCGCAAGAGGAGGGAGACAGAGGCCGGGGGGCGAAGACTCCCTGGAGCTCCGGAGCGGGCAACCTGGAGGTGCCTATGAAGCAGTTGTTGGCCCCTCCCGCTAGAGGAGCCGCCTGCGCCCCTCCCCTCCAGCCTTCTGGCTCCTGCACCCGCTGGAGCCGCACCAACACCAACCGGAGCGGAGAAAGCAGGTCCTCCCCTCAGCTCCGGCTGGCTGCCCTGGCTGGAGCGCCACCTGCCCGATACCAGAAGAACTTTGCAGGAAGAAGAAATAATAAATGCAAAGGCCCTAAGGTGAAAAGGAGCTTAAAACATTTAAGGTAAAGAGAATACCAGTGAAGTAGGAAGACTGTGACCCAGATGAGTTTACAGGGGTAAACAAGGGTCGTAGAGGCTGTGGTGTGGCATTTGGACACTTTTATTGTGTTTATCCCATTCTACTGCAATTATTTGTATACGTATGTGATGTGATCAGAGATTTCCCCCCACCTTTTCATTTGTGTATCCTTGATATCTAGTACAGTGCTAGACACAGAGTGTCCAGCAAATGCTTGTTGAATTAATAAAGGAAAATGACTCCTTGACAACTGAAAGGTTTTTTTTTGTTTTTTTTTTTTTAACAGAAAACGGGGTAAGCTTGTATATGGTTATGATCTGTCTTACTGTGTCTTATCATAAATAAGCCATATTTATTTAAACAATAGGCTGCTTGTCTACAAGCAGAGAATAGGAGGGTCTGATTAAATAGTGAATTTTTGAACACTACCAAGATAAATCCATGTTTTTCAGAAAAAAGAAAAAATTTTTGCTTGGGTAGTTAAAATCTATACCATAGTAAAAACTGAAAGTTGAGGAAACTTGACTTTGGACATTTGAAACTGTGTAAGGATCCCTACTTCTGAAAGCTACATAGGAAAAAAAATGTATAGCTGTTGAGAAATTAAGACTATCTGACATTTAGGTATTTTAATTTCTTCAAATTTTTGTTCCAATTGCATTATTTGACAACTGGAAACATACATGGTTATGTATTAAAATAAAATATAAAAATATAACAATTGACATAATTAACCTTCCCAGGATTATGAGACAATAATCAGTATACTATTGTTCAACAAATAGTATCTTAGCTCTAATTGCCGCTGAACTGCTCAGTAGAAAGAAAACACTTTAGAAATTCTGGCCTTGAAAAGCCATATATAGGGAGAAATCTCAGTTCATCTGGATTCCTATGGCTATTATTGTATGTTACATTCACTTGACACAAGGGTACTGTCATGAGCATTTTGTGTGTATATATCTCATCTCATTAACTAGACAATGGGTCTTTTAAGGGAAAAATATTTTAGATTTGTTTTTAATCCTTTGTTAAATTATAACCGTGTATATTAATGCATTTATGAGGTACAATGTGCTGATTTGATATATAATGTGGAATGCTTACATCTACCTGATTAACATAACCATCTCTTCACTTATTTGTTGCGGTAAAACATTCATACTCTATTCTTATTTATTTATTATTTTTGCAGTTTTTGGCTGGGGCTGGTTTTGAACCCACCACCTCCAGTATATGGGGCTGGTGCCCTACTCCTTTGAGCCATAGGAACCCCCCCATACTCTATTCTTATATATGGAACCAGCACATTGTACCTCATGATTGCATTATTGTACACAACTATGATTTAATTTAAAAAAAAAAGAAAAAACAAAGAAATATATCATTGCATTATGCACATTAGGTTAGGTCCCCCCAAATACCCTCCCTCCTCCCAGCCTCTTCTTCCCTCCCTGGTCCTTCCTCATCTCTCCTTCATTCTGGACTATAGTTATGTTTTGCCATTCCTATGAATGTGTAGGTGATTATATACTGATTTCATAGTGGTATTGAATGTATTGGATACTTTTTTCCCCATTCTTGAGATACTTTACTAAGAAGAATATATTCCAGCTCCATTCAGGTAAACATAAAAGTTGTGAAGTCCCCATACTTTTTATGTCTGCATAGTATTCCATGGTATACATATACCACAATTTGTTAAGCCATTTATGGGTTGATGGGCACTTGGGTTGCTTCCATGACTTGGCAATTATGAATTGGGCTACAATAAACATTCTGGTGAAAATGTCTTTATTGTAAAATTATTTTTGATCAACTTGGTAAATACCTAATAGGGGATTGCAGGATAAAATGGTAGGTCCACTTTTAGTTCCTTGAGTATTCTCCAAACGTCTTTCCAAAAAGGTCGTATTGTCTTGCATTCCCGCCAGCAGTATAAGTGTTCCCTTCTCTCCACATCCATGCCAACATCTGTCGTTTTGGGATTTTTGTTATGTGGGCTAATCTCACTGGAGTTAGATGATACTTAAAAGTGGTTTTGATTTATATTTCTCTGATGATTAAAGATGGTGAGCATTTTGGTTTGTAAGCCATGTGCCTGTCTTCTTCAAAGAAGTTTCTGTTCAAGTCTCTTTCCTACATAGAAATGGGGTTATTTGTTCTTTTCTCATTGATTAGTTTGAGCTCTCTGTGGGTTCTAGTTATCAGACCTTTGTCAGAAGCATAACCTACAAATAACTTTTCCCTTTCTGAAGGCTGTTTGCTTTATTTACTGTGCTTTTGGCTGTGCAGAAGCTTTTTAGTTTGAAAAGATGATCCCAGCAATATAATTTTGGTGTTGCTTCAATTGCCAGGGGTTCCTCCTCATAAAAAATTCTCCCAGGCTAATTTTTTTCAAGCATTTTCCCTGCACTCTCTTCTAATATTTTTATAGTTTTATGTCTTAAGTTTAGATATTTTATTCAATGAGAATCAATCTTTGTTATTGGTGAGAGTAAGAGTCCAGTTTCATTCTACAGATCGCCAGCCAGTTCACCTAGCACCATTTGTTACCATGTTGTTTTGATTACTATTCATTTATAGTATAGCCTAAAGTCTGGTAATGTGATACATCCTGATCTGTTTTTATTTCTGAGTAGTGTATTTGCTATTCAAGGTTTTTTCTGATTCCATATAAAACGAAGCACTGTTTTTTCAAGCTCTTTAAAGTATAATGAGGTGCTTTAAAAGACCTTAGAGTTTACATCTCTAAAATTTTTTGTGTACGTGGTGCTAATTTAGAGTTTTATTTCAAGGTGCATAACATGCAGATTTTGAGTAATTTTATTGCTTGTAATGCTTGACAGCAATGAAAGAGTGTCTAGATAATATTACTCAGTGAATCTAAATATAGCTTTTTCAGAGGGGGGGGACAGAGTCTCACTTTGTTGCCCTTGGTAGAGTGCCGTGACATCACAGCAACCTCAAACTCTTGGGCTTAAGTGATTCTCTCTTTTTTTTTTTTTTCTGAGACAGTGTCTCACTATGTCACCCTGTGAGTGCCATGGCATCACAGCTTACAGCAACCTCCAAGTCTTGGGCTTAAGCGATTCTCTTGCCTCAGCCTCCCAAGTAGCTGGGACTACAGGCACCCTCCACAATGCCCAGCTATTTTTGGTTTCAGTTGTCATTGTTGTTTAGCAGGTCTGGGCCAGCTCTAACCCACCAGCCTCGGGTTATGTGACTGGCACCCTACTCACTGAGCTACAGGCGCCAAGCTTAAGTGATTCTCTTGCGTCAGCCTCCCAAGTAACTGGGACTGCAGGCACCCACCACAACGCCTGGCTATATTTTTAGAGACGAGGTCTTGCTCTGTCTCAGGCTGGTCTCATACCTGTGAGCTCAGGTGATTCACCTGCCTCAGCTTCCCAAAGTGCTAGGATTACAGGCATGAGCTAACACACCCGGCCTTCAATATAGTTTAAAATTAAACCTACTGAAGATGAAATATTAGTGACTACTTTAGTTTTGTCATAAAGCTATTTTGGTATTTAATATCTACAACAATGCAGTTTTGATAATCTCACAATGGAAAGGATAAATATAATGCCCATGCCTGAACATATAAATATTCTTAAAGTTCTTATATCTGTTACCAAGGTTTTTGTTTATAATCTTTGAAACACTGCCACTATCAAATTGCATTGGAAGAGAAAAGCCATGGAAACGTTTTCATTTGAATCTTTTCACTGAAGTTTAGAGTTGCTATTTTTTTGGACTCAGGTTTTCAAAGAAATCACATTTGGTGCTGTATTCAGTGCTTGCTCGAGGTTATGTAACCATGCGTACACAAGGTTATCTTATTTTTTTTTTTAATTTTTTTTTCCTTTTTTGTTAATTGTTGAATCATAGCTGTGTACATTAGTGCAATCGCCTGTACCCATTCTAAGAAGCACCATAGATGTGGCCCCACCCATTACCCTCCCTCTACCAAAACCTCCCCCCTCCCTTCCCCTTCCTTGGCGCTTTCCCCATAGTCTTGTGCTATAGTTGGGTTATAGCCTTCGTGTGAAAACTGTAATTTAGCTTCATAGTAGGGCTGAGTACATTGGATACTTTTTCTTCCATTCCTGAGATACTTTGCTAAGAAGAATATGTTCCAGCTCCATCCACGTAAACATGAAAGAGGTAAAGTCTCCATCTTTCTTTAAGGCTGCATAGTATTCCATGGT
>CAUYPK010037243.1:0-29126 GCA_963574355.1 Loris lydekkerianus | reverse complement strand
TCTCAGGCTACAAAATCAACACCTGTAGCCTTTATATATACCAACAATAACCAAGCCGAACAAACAGTCAAGGACTCTATTCCTTTCACAGTAGTGCCAAAGAAGATGAAATATTTGGGAGTATACCTAACAAAGGACAGTAAAGAGGTCTACAAAGAGAACTATGAAACTTTAAGTAAAGAAATGGCTGAAAATGTTAACAAAGGAAAAACATACCATGCTCATGGCTGGGAAGAATTAACATTGTTAATATGTCTATACTACCCAAAATAATATATAATTTTAATGCAATTCCTATTAAAGCTCCATTGTCATATTTTAAATATCTTGAAAAAATAATATTTCATTTTATATGGAATCAAAAAAATCCTCGAATACCCAAAACATTACTCAGCAATAAAAACACAGTAGGAGGAATCACACTACCAGACCTGAGACTGTACTATAAATCGATAGTGATCAAAACAGCATGGTATTGGCACAAAAACAGAGAAGTAGATGTCAGGAACAGAATAGAGAACCAAGAGATGAACCCAGCTACTTACCATTATTTGATCTTTGACAAGCCAATTAAAAACATTCAGTGGGGAAAAGATTCTCTATTTAACACATGGTTCTTGGTGAACTGGCTGGTAACCTACAGAAGATTGAAACTGGACCCACACCTTTCACCATTAACTAAGATAGACTCTCACTGGATAAAAGATTTAAACTTAATACATGAAACTATAAAAATACTTGAAGAAAGTGCAGGGAAAACTCTTGAAGGAATCAGCCTGGGTGAATATTTTATGAGGAGGACTCCCTAAGCAATTGAAGCAGTATTAAAAATACACTGCTGGGACCTGATCAAACTAAAAAGCTTCTGCACAGCCAAGAACATAGTAAGTAAAGCAAGCAGGCAGCCCTCAGAATGGGAGAAAATATTTGCAGGTTATACCTCTGACAAAGGTTTAATAACCAAAATCCACAGAGAACTCAAACGTATTAGCAAGAAAAGAACAAGTGATCCAATTTCAGGGTGGGCAAAAGACTTGCAGAGAAACTTCTTTAAAGAAGACAGGCGCATGGTCTACAGACACATGAAAATATGCTCATCATCTTAATTATCAGAGAAATGCAAATCAAAACTACTTTAAGCTATCATCTAACTCCAGTAAGATTAGCCCACATAACAAAATCCCAAAACCAGAGATGTTGGTGTGGATGTGGAGAAAAGGGCAGACTTCTACACTGCTGGTAGGAATGCACACTAATTTGTTCCTTTTGGAAGGATTTTTGGAGAGTACTTAGAGAACTAAAAATAGACATGACATTTGATCCTATAATTCCTTTACTAGGTATATACCCTGAAGACCAAAAATCACAATGTAACAAAGACATCTGTACCAGAAAGTTTATTGCAGCCCAATTCATAATTGCTAAGTCATAGAAGAAGCCCAAGTGCCCATTGACCCACGAATGGACTAGCAAATTGTGGTACATGTACACCATGGAATATTATGCAGCCTTAAAGAAAGAAGGAGACTTTACCTCTTTCATGTTTACATGGATGGAGCTGGAACATATGCTTCTTAGCAAAGTATCTCAAGAATGGAAGAAAAAGTATCCAGTGTATTCAGCACTAGTATGAAGCTAATTTATAGCTTTCTTATGAAGGGTATAACCCAACTATAGCGCAAGAATATGGGGAAAGGGCCAAGGGAGGGGAGGGGAGCAGGAAGGTTGGGGTGGTGGGAGGGTACTTGGTGGGGCTACACCTACGGTGCATCTTAGAATGGGAATAGGTGATATTTACTAAATGCAGAATACAGATGTCTACATACAATAACTAAGAAAATGCCATGAAGGCTATATTAAACAGTTTGATGAAAATATTTCAGATTGTATATGAAACCAGCACATTTTACCCCTTGATTGCACTAATGTACACAGCTGTGATTTAATACAAATAAATAAAATAAAATAAAATGAGAAAGAACTACATTTTTTTCAAGGTAATAATAGCAGCAGGAATGTTAACAGTGCTGGTTTTAACAGCCCTGGCTGCTATAACGAAATAGCATAGACTGGGTGACTTTAACAACAGCAATCACAACCTAGTCCAAACAGAAAGAAGCATGAATTTCATGCAGCATGAAATTCTCATATCTCCACACTCGAGTGAAATTTTAAGAGATAGGTGGTAGGAGCCTTAAGGATTATTGTCACACTGTAACTTTGCAATGGCTATACTGTACTACCATTGAGCCTATCAGTGTGTGTAATGTTGATGATGATTCAATGATGTGCAGACCTGGTAATTATAATCTAAATTGAAATCACAATCTCATTTCTTAAAGGAAATGTTAAACATAGGTTAATGTGTTTTCCTCATTAACCATCCTCACCTTAGAATTGTTACGAGGCCTCTGACTCTGCAAACCAGCCATCAAAATAATTATACTCCCCAGTTTAGTGCTGGATTAAGGTCAACCAGCTGATTTTTTCAAAGCAAGAAGGACAGTTTTCACTTTTAAGAACAATGACATGATTACATGTAGATTTTGGTGATTCCAAGTGGGAACTTTCAAAAACATCAAACGGCATTTGTTTTATATGCTTTAAAAAATAACTCAAGAGAGCCTTCATTGGAAGAGACTATTTCTCTCTCAGCAAAGGGGAGAAAAATAATTCATATAGGACAATATGTATTCTAAGGATAGATAAGGAATTGCAGGTAGAGAACAAAATTTACAAAGAACCAGGTGGAATGTGGATCGGAGTATTGGACGTATTCTGCACACGACGATGTCTTCCCCTCCCAGTACCCTCGGGATAGGGGAAGGCAGCATCGACTCAGGGCCAAATAGAAAACGTGTTAAACTGATTTATAATAGTATAAATCAAATAATAATTAATAATTTAACTCAGCAAAAGCCACCCTGAGTTCACCAGGTAGCTAAGTGATGTCAGGAAAGACTGCATTTGCATACATATTTGAAATAAATATCTAATGCTATTATTTACTTCAGAGAATGCCTTTGAATTCCTCAGTTTATCCATTTCAGGTCTTTGTTAAACCATTCAACCAACAAATATATATTTAGCATCGTTTGTATACCTACCACTGGCTCCATGGACTTTTATTTCCAGTTGTACAGCCAGTCATGCTGGCTCTCATAATCAGGACACTCATATTTCTGAATTTCAGTCTTTGCTCTTTCAGCAAATGCTGTATTATTTGCTATGAAGTGAGTCCTGCACCCCATGTGCCTGTGTATTGCTCCTTACCCTCTTCCCACCACGGTCTCTCGTTACTATACGCATTATCTCTCTTACATCTGTGTCAATACATTTTATTCTGGTTGTTAATGTATGGTGTACATAAAGATCAGCTTGAGAGTTTCTTGAAAGTGGAAAATCCATATCTCCATCCTCAGGGACTATAATTAGGTGGACCTAACGAACAGTCCAGAAGAGTTCATCCTTGGCAAGCACAGTGTGAGAGCCCATGGAGGAAGTCTGAAGATCAGACTTTGAAAAATATTACTGTGCTCTGTTTCCTTGTTTTTTAACCATTTCATAGTTTATGTGTCCACAGGGGCAAGGAAGCTTCCTTCAGAAGAGGGGTCATAGTGCAATCTTTTCACACCCCAAATGGGTAAAAGAGGGCTGAATGTGACTCTCTTCCCAGATGAATTTTAAAGCCCTTATAAAGACCTGAAATTTTTTATATCTTAGAAAAGATGTGGATGAATTAATAAAAAGAATAAAAATAATGTTTACATAAATATACCATAACTTGTTTAAATTCTACATATTTATTAGACAACCTTATGTCTAATTATTTAAATTGAAACAGTTCTTTTGGAATCTTCTTGTAATGCAATAGGATATTAAAATATAAATCTGGCTTATATTTATGTATCTGGTTCTCGAAAGTCAAGTACTTATTTAAACAAAGACAGTAACTATGGTATGAATAGTCTAAGCACATTTTTGAAACCTTATTCAACATCATACATGTATAAACAAAAAAAAATTTTTTTTTTTCTGCTTTTGGAACCATCACATTCATCCTAGGTATGAATTCAAGCTAGATCATTTTTTCTCACGTTTCTTCTTCTACCCTCTATAAACTATTAATTTCCCATAGGTTCCTAACGAACTTGAAACTTTCTTAAAAATTCCTTTATAGGAGATTCCCTGGCTTGTTCTAAAATTGAAAAGTGTTTCTTGCATTTGAAGTCTCTCTGTTCTCTAGCCAACAAATTTAACTTACCTTGTTGCAATTAAGCTTCATTAAGGAGAAAATCTAATCGATTAAATCAAATTTCTAACCATCCTAGAGAATTATGCTAAATATTTAATATAAAGTAATATCTAATACAATGGAAAATGCTGTGGGCAGAGGGTGTGTTGGTAGTACTTTTGAATTTTGGCAAGAGAGTTGGTACCCACACAAAGAGCCTCATACCTTTATAATATGAACAAGGTTGCTTAAGTATAGGCAATTTATAATATAAATTTGAGTGAGTTTCTAAGAAGTTCTGTTCACAAATTTTAAGTGGTTTGAAAGGACATAAGCAATATGTCTGTGATTACTCAATTAGTATGGTAATTATGCAATCTAATTTAGATCAAGAACTTGTAGTCAAGCTTAGCCATTAGCTTTAGAATCTATCTTACATATAAACTCATATAAACTTGAATAATAGTATTACTATGTAACATAGTTCTGTATGAAGTCATCACAAATTTCAGATAGCTATAGACCAAGAGAGAAAAAGATAATTAAAATGGCATAGCAATAGGAAGGTGTAAGTCATGACCTTGGATATTGGATAAGTTGTGTCTGTTGAAGGCTACACTCCTCATGGGCTTCCTCAAGATCAGGTGCACTTAAGCCATTACTGCAGATTTACCTTGTACACGTATGAACATTCTGTACTACATCTAGATGCTAGTCCTTATGCTGCTAGATGTGAAAAAGGCCTTGAGTAATGGTTATAGGTTGATCGTGGAATGATTAAAACAGCAGATGGCAGAGAAGCCTTCAGGAGCAGAAAACTGTCAGTGGTTTGCTTGGCTATTTCTAAGGTGACTTAGATTACATGCTTTTCATACTGAAAAGGCAGAGTTCAGAGCTATAGGGGAGGCCTAGAAATTCAAGTAAACTGACTTAGCTATTGGTATATAGAAATGTTCCATGTTTGAAACCAGACACTGTATCTGGTCCCAAGTTATATCTTTAGGGAGTAAGAATGAGATTGACTTTATATATGTTTTTATGTATGATTATGTATATATCTTTATATGTGGTCATATAGTTCTTCTCTTTCAGAAAATATCTTACCTGAAATTATTGAGGTGCAGTTTAATGTAAAAAACAATCACTATCCTTGATAACTGGTCCCTTTTTATTATTTAAAGCAGGAGTGTCCAACCTTTTTCTTTATTTTCCTGTGCCGTACATTGAAAGAATAAGAGTTGTCTTGGCCCATAC
This sequence comes from Loris lydekkerianus, assembly GCA_963574355.1. Lineage (NCBI taxonomy): Eukaryota > Metazoa > Chordata > Mammalia > Primates > Lorisidae > Loris > Loris lydekkerianus. The sequence goes on along the minus strand of CAUYPK010037243.1, from coordinate 23,638 downwards.
CCAAACACTGACAAAAACTAATTATCAAAAATAAAAGGTCTGTGAATACTTTTCTTGCTATCTGACACCACAGGTAAGCAAAAATGTCCACAAAAAATCATCATAGCTCCCCCCCCCCAATCAATTATTGGTCAAGAGTAATGTGATACAAAAGGTGTGACTTGTTCAATGAAATGCAATTTTTAACCTCTCATTCTGTTGGGGTCTTACTGTCTTGATCCCAAAAAGTGAAAATAGGATAATCTAACAACTTTTTTTCTTTGGAAAGGGAATTATTTGTAGCTAAAAGCTTTTTCCTTTGTCCTGTAACATAGACTTGTTTGAACTATGCCATTGAAGCCCTCTTTCTCCAGCCTTTATTAAACCATACAAAAGATACCTGGAGATAGAAATCCCCGACTAAATGGTATATAGTTTGAGTGACCATGCTGGAGTATAAAGAGACAAAGATAATTTAGAGGGCAGAAGGAAGATTGTCTTGGGTCATGCTGATCATATAGGTTATCATAATTTAAAAACATGCAATAGCCAAACTAAGATCTCTCATTAGACTTTGGGAAAAAAAATCAAAGAACCAGAGAAAGAAGTTACGACTAAGAGACTGAAGGCAAATACGTAATATTGCATAATACCTTGTTGTTTAGTGTTCCCTTTTATTTTATAGGCACTGTGAGGCATAAACTTTGGGTGTTTCATGCTGGTTGATATCCATTGTCTTTGCACGTATATGCTCTTTTGCTCTTTTGGGTGAGTCTAGTAGTGAAAAATTCCTTTAATGTTTGCTTGTCTAGGAAATACTTTATTTCTCTTTCATTTATGAAACTGTTTAAGGATATGAAATTCTTGGCCGGCAGTTATTCTGTTTAAGGAGATTTAAGGTAGGTCCCCATTCCTTTACTTCTTGTAAGATTTATTTTGAGAAGTCTGCTGTTAGTCTGACGGGTGATGGGTTTTCCTTTGTAAGTTACTTGATATTTTCACCTTCATGGCCTGTAGGAGTTTCTCCTTCATGTTGACTTTGGCCAGTCTGATGACTATATGTCATGGTATTGTTTTTTTTTTTTTTTGCAATGAATCTCCCAGGTGTTCATTGAGCTTCTTGTGTTTGAATGTCTAGTTCTTTAGCAAAACCAAGCAAGTTTTTCTCAATTATTTCCACCAATAGATTTTCTTGTTTGGTTTTCTTCCTTGCTTCCTGAGATGCCTACATATGGTAGCTTTATGTAATCCCATAGTCCTATATATCTTGTAGACTTTGTTCATTATTCTTGATTCTTTGTTCTTTATTCTTAACTGATTGTGTTAATTCAAGAGTTGTCTTCAAGCTCGGAAATTCTTCTGCTTGGACTAGTCTGTTCTTAACATTTTCCACTGTGTTTTGTATTTCCAATGTTGCGGTGATGGATGACGCGAGGGAACAGCAGCTTTGCTGTGAATGCAAGCTTGCTCCTGTAATGTTTTAGAAAACAAGAAGCAGGCTACATCTCAGATTGGCATGAAGCAAATGAGCTTTGTTTGGAACCATCTTATATAGTCAAGAAGTCACATACACTCCATTAATCTATAATCAAAGAATTTTCCTTAACAATTCTTAGCTAATTTTAACTTTGCTTGAGGACATCAATTCTAAAAATCAACAATATGTATTCAAAACATTCCATCTTACATTATTTATGGACAAGCTTCAACTGTGTGTAAAAATAAGAAACTTGGGGGATAATACTCAGGATTTCCATGTGCCCATTGAGATTTAAGAGACAAGCTTTATGATGCTGTTTATCCACAGAGCTTGAAGCTATACAGCTGTTAAGACAATGTTTTTCTCACATCATCAACCTCTGAGCTGTATCTCCAGTAGGCAGGCTCTTAACCTGTGACCTATCTGGGCTTAACAACCACATCATAAAGTCACTGTGAATGGAATTTTATCTCCTACTTTGCAGGCCCTATATGCTGACCAAGGCAGCTAGCTTTCAGCTACTGTGTTAGCAAAAATCATGTCAACTTGTCTTTCCCTGCCTCAATGGCACACATGTGGGAATTTATCCCACATTCCAAGTTCTATTTTTTTTTTAAATTTTAATATATATTTCCCTTTAGTGAATTATTGATTCACTTACTGAATTGTTTTTCTGGTTTCTTTGAGTTGGTTTTTCATAGTTTCTTGAATTTCATCTAAGTTCTTTTTTTAAAATATATATATATCAATTTATTTAGTAAATTATTCTGCTTTTCTGGTTTCTTTTAATTAGTTTTCCATATTCTTTTGAATTTCATTGTACATCCTTACAGTATTTATTTGGAATTTTTTATCTCTCATTTCAGTATTTTCATGTCATACCTTATTGCTGAATATTACTATAGGTCACACTCAAACTAATCACCTTGGCCATCTGGTGACTGTAGTTGCTTTACAAAAAAATAATAGTAGATAAATATTTCAGCCTCAAGTTTATATCCCAAGAATACAATTTAAAGCTTAGAAGACTAAATATAAAAATACAAAACTTTGCATCATTTTTTAATTTCAGAAGCTAATATTTAATTTCATTGCAATCTTTTAAAAAATGGGCTTGTGAATCTCATACTGTCAGGCACCTAGAAAATTGTGCTGATCTGCTATTGGTACTTTTGTTGTTAAAACTAATGCTGTTTCCCTTATGATTAAAAAATGAAGTTAATAGATATATTCTCATATATTCACATTTCACAAACCTATAACTACTGCAACTTTCTAAGATCCTGGGAGTTTTACTATAAAGACAATGGAATTCCCAAATCCTCCTGGCAGTAGGACAACTAGGATAGCAGTAGTTCTATGATTCAGAAATTTATCTATACAGGCCTACAGTGATGAATGTTCACGCTAACATTCTTAAAGGAAGAATTCCTTTATTTCCTTTACCTAAAGATTCCCTATATTCTTTGGAATTCTCCAAATTATTCCAGTACACAATAGTCTCATAAATCATGCACTTAGAATAATCCAAGATCTTCTATTTAATCTGACATATAATCCCCTCAAGACAATAAGAGGGGGTCGCTTTTGTGTATCCGCTTAAAACACAGTTTTTCATAATCTTCTTAAACATTTCCAGTAGTTTCTGGCCCTAGTGACAAATCATCCTGGTGTTTGCTTCTATAGCTGCTTTAAAAGTGGTAGACTCATCCTTGGGGATCACTCTCATTTGCCTGGCTTTCTTCCAGCCAGAGGACCACATGTAGCCCACTTTCTTCTTTTTGGTTCTTATGAATCCTTGAGCAATTAAGGTACGGCTCTTTCACTGGTTAGTCATCACTAGGGCCACGGGTGGCAAGTAGGAAACCTGAGCACAGATTTCATCACATGAATATTTATAATGTGTTGACCTGAGTGATGCATCTGTATGGCTCAGTTACAATCATACTTCCTGAGATTACAGAGACTGAAACTTTCATTAATTACATATCAAGGAGTATTGTGGATAAAACAAACTGCTTTTGTGACGTGACTTAGTAAAATCTTTTTTAATTACTCAGAGATATCTTTATAGTGTTATTTTCTTCTCTGACAATTATAATTCAAGTCACTGAAAGATATGAACATATGAAGGACAATTTTCCCAAGATTGCTGTGTTGTAATGAATCATGACTGCACGTGCTGTAATCACCAGTTAACTGTAGGAAAAATCATTCTCTGGTGAAGGGACACTTTGCTTCCTGTGTCCTGTCTACTCTCTGAACTGAAGTGTTGTTTTTGTTGTTGTTTTTTACCAGTGATCCCCTAATATCTTCTATTCCATGTCCCTAAATGGTAACAGAATGGTATATGCACTTCCAATATAAACTTTTCCTATTCATACATAGCATATGAAGGTAACATGGGGGCAAATTACAGTGATATGATCTAAAGATGGATGCTCTAACTATATTTCAGTTGTTAGTGTTACAAGTCTCAAGAAGCAACTGGCGTGAAGTGGCATGCTAAAATTAAAGCATGAGCTAAGTCTATCTCTCTCAATCTCTGACTAATTAAAAAAGAAGAGAGCACAGTCATTTGTTTCTGAAGAGATGAAACTAAGAGTGGAGCAAAAATGTTTATAAAACTGCATATAACTGAGAGTGACCTTTGAATGGGAAGCAATTGTCCCAATCAGTCTTAACTGAAGTCACTGTATATGAGCCCTACTTCCTAAATGATGTTTAAAAGTCACAATATTTAATTTTTATACATTTTGGCATTCTCTTGGATTTTGGAGATCATCTTTAGAGCATTATCTTCACTCAAAATTCCTTAAAATAGAAAAATAAGCTTCCTGGTGAATCATAGTAATATATTTATTTTAAGTTTAATGGAAATATAAAATCACTTTCTAAAATTATCATTTATTTGAAAATTATAAATTTTCTCTTGCTTGGCTTGTCACTGGGCAAATATACCATATAGTTTTTTTAAAAGAAAAATTACATATACAAATATGCTGGTATAGAAATAGAAATTTAAAACTAAAGTGCACACTTGTGAACATTTAGTAGAACTTCCTCACTTTAAAAAAAATACCAGAACCCCAAGGAATTGTCTTTTCTCACCTGTTACAGTGGACTTGAAATTAAAAACCTTCAAATTTCAAGTCGAGGGATTACGGAAGATTAAGGTTTAAAGTTGGAAGTGCTATCATTTAATTCCAAAAGTTCTACTACTTGTTTTCAGTGATGAGATAATGAACATATAACCTTACAGAAGTCTAATGTGTTAGTTGTTGTTTCTTCTATGCTGTGATGCTCTTATAGCTCAAAGCCTAACCACTAGAAACATCATTATTATCTGTATTATTATTATTGCCATTGGTACAGATGGTTTTATTTGTTATAGTTTGCATTTTCTTTTCTACATGTGTTAAATTTGGGGTCTACATTTCCCAGTATTCTTCTCATCACCTGCTTGATGTTTATGGCAACCAATTCCTTATTATACTTTGAACTTTACAGTAGGTTTTCATTGGACCCATTGTGGAATCATATCGTATTCAATTTTTTACTTAACATTAGGCTTTTATGGTTTATTTCTCTTATTGCCTGTGACTTTGTTCCTTTTCTTATTGTGGATAGTATTTTCGAGCATACCAGTCTACATCTTATAGATGTCTTGGTTAGTTCTTGTTGATACTTTGATTGAAATTGTTAGTATATGTCTACATGTACCTGAATTCACATAATCAACATAATTACCAGTAGTCAAATTTTCTTTTTTTTTAAATTTATTTTTTATTTCCTCTAGGATTAAACAAACAAAAAAAAATCTTAATAAATTATCAACAAAAAACCTGGAGTCTAAAATGTATCATCTGAATTTCCAATATGAAATAAAATAAGTAAAGAATAAATTAAATATAAGGCATTGGGGTGGGGGGAACAGGGGGAAATTGTGACCTAGAGTCAAGAGAAAAATCTGTCTATAGAAACAGAACAGTATCAAACCAGTATCAAATCAGCAGATTCCTGGATTTAGCCCATGACCCCCTTGAATTACTTTATGACCATGTTCTTTTCCTTGACTGATTTTTGTGGCTCTGGAACCTCTGCTATCTCTACTATGGTCTACAGGTATGCTCCTATATAAAATGCATAAATCAACATATTTATTAGCTAGTTTATGTTTTTCTATTCTTTAGTAAAGTTTAGATTCTTGAGATAGAATAATCTTTGTTAGATGAAAATAAAAAGATAACTCCTTCTAGCTGTAAGGCAGTCACATGTCCTTTCTAAGTTGCCGCAAATGGCTATGTAGCCTGTGTCTGAGACCTCATTTTTACTTAAAGCTCCTCAATTCCACATCATTTTGTTACAATTTTCAAAAGTAGACACATTTTCAAATTCTTAGTTTAAACCATTTGCAGAATTCTGGCTCTTTAGTAAAAGGTAAATAAAAAATATGTACTTGCACTATTTGTATTTAACTTTATCATTCAATTAGTTCTAGAAAGTTTTCAGACTGTATTTAATAAACTTTTGATATTTTCACTTTCATCAAGAGCACATTTTTTTGAGACACGATCTCCCTCTGCTACCCAGGCTAGAGTGCAGCAGCATTATCATAGCTCATTGTAACTTCAAACTCCCAGGGTCAAGCAATTCTCCTGTCTCTGCCTCCTGAATATTGGGTACTATAGGTGAGTACCACCATACCTGGCTAATTTTTCTTTCTTTCTTTTTCTTTTTCTTTTTCTTTTTCTTTCTTTTCTTTCTTTCTTTTTTTTTTTTTTTTGTAGAGATGGGGTCTTCTTATATTGCCGAGGCTGGTCTTGAACTCCTGACCTCAAGTGATCTTCCTTCCTTGACCTCAGCCAAGAACACATTTTTATCCTGGAAGATTTGTTAATTATTAGCTTTAAAATCTCCTAAATATTGCCATCAGGGAGAAAAATAAATTCGCCATATTGAACATACAGGATTTTGGGAAAAAATAATATTTAAATAGCATACAGTATGCTCTAAATATACAATGATACCAACGGAAAATATGACAAAACTAAAACTGGAACATTGTCATGAAAGAAAGTGCATATATCATGCTATAAAGAACAAGATGAGATTGATGATAATGGTGATGAGAGAATACAAATGCAGTTTTAATTTAAATTTGAGCCAAGATGAGTTGTTTATAAAGTAAGTGGATATTTAATACATTTTAGTGAACCATCTTTTTCTTAATCGGACATTGAAATGACTAATTTACCTTCCTCAGAGAAAGTTTATTTTCAGACTAGGGTATAGTTGGTAAAAAGCAAACTCCTGTAGCCTTCTCTTTCCCTGAGACACCATCACGGCGAGTAAATAGGAAAAAAGCATTACCATCTTGTGCTTGATAAAGGCTGTGTAGTGACATTTAGAATTTGGGAACTCTAATCATTGGCAAGTGATTACTTTTTATTATCCTAGACTTGTCTCTTTTGTCTTTGCTGTTGTTCTTGTTGTTTGCTTTTATCTTCACACTGAGAATTCACAACTGTAATCACATTGACCTATTTCATTGTAGCACTAGAAGATTAATTACTAAAATTTCTGCCCAGAGCTCATGGTAGGAAAAGTTAATGAAAAGTTTCCAAAAATGTTGCAGCATGATCAATTTTTTTACTAATAGGATATCTAGTAAACTCAGCCATATATTTTCAACTGTCAAAATCTTGTTCATCTTCTAAGACTACCCTAAGCTGTACCCTTTTTATAAAGTTTTGGCTTATGTTCAGTCTACATAAATCAATGCCTTCTTCTTAAAGCAATATAAAACTTTGTTTTCATCTGTTGCAAAACTGCTCACAGTTGTATATATTTCTGCATGTAAAGATTTTCATTATATTTAAAATGTATCTCGAGGTTTGGTATGGAATAAATAAGAATTGCAAAAACCTTCTAGGCTAGGTCAAATTTTGAAGCATTTTAGTTGTATTCATTGTTTTATAAATCCCATAAATCATAAAGGTGTCTCTTGTTACAACATTATCATAGATACAACCCTCCCCAAACTGTGCAACAAAGAACAAATCAGTGGAGTAAGTTAAGGAAAACATCTGTCAGAAAATCACAACAAGAAACCAACAAACAAAAACCAAGGTTAGAGGAGAGCAACTTTCACTGGCGATAGAACTGACAGAGATATCCTCTTGTAAACAATACAAGGAAATTGAGGATATTCTGTTAAATCCACTCTTTCTTTTATTACTTAGCCTAGAGAGATTGAAATTAGCAAAACTAGTAGATATAGAAAATTAGATTTGTAAAAAATAAAAATAAGTATATACAAAAGACCATTAAAAGTCATATTCAGGACTTATTCTGCTCTTTTATAAACATATGTTATGAGAGCAATAATATTTATTCTTCCAAATGTTAACTTTGCTATCCACCAAATCTCCATTTTAGACTGTTGGACATTCTTTTTTTCCTCCAAATAAGTCTCGTCGCAGTCTATACAAATGCTTTACCCTTAGTGAACATTAGTTGGTGGTTTGGAATATTCATTTTATTGAAATACAGGCTTCCTTTATTGCTCCTTTAGAATTATAAGAGTGTAAAGAAAGAAACGATAGCTTCCTAATGTGCATTAAATACCCAGATTTAGACATCAGTTCTTTCAGTGACAAATTCTTTTCTTCAACATCAGCATCCTAACATTACAATTAGAATTAAACTAATAATTTTGTTCTGGATGAGAAGTAAAGAAATCTAAAGTTAGTAAGACACAGACATGACATTAAGCATTCAGCACTCTGATATGGAATGAAGAGTGAACGTCGAATTAAAGGGTACTATTAAGAAGGCGGGCATACATGATAACATTGATATTTTAGCCCTTTAATGCACAATTGTGGGCACAGAATCTCTTTCTTCATGGAGAGATACTATGATGGATTAAATATATTTTATTTGATTGAATTAATAACCTAAGTAGATATGATTAATAATAAAACACTGTGCGTGTATTTGACACTTTTTGTTTTTGCACCATCATTGCTTGAAGTCCACCACTCACATTGGGGTTCACTCTTTGTGTTTTGAGTTCTGGGCTTGGGTGACGTGGAATAATTTGTATTCATCACCAGGGTATCATGTACAGTATTTTCACTGTCCTAAAAACCCTCCATTGTGTTCTTAGACATTCTTTCTCTTACTCCCAACCCTGAGAAAACACTGATACTTTTACAATCTGCATAGTTTCAGCTTTTCAAGAATGACATGTATTTGGAATCCTGTAGAATACAGCCTTTCAGACTCTTTTTTTACTACAGTGCATTTAAGATTCTTCCCTGTCTCTTCATAGCTTGACAGCTCATCGCTTTGTCATGCTGAATGATACTCAGTTCTCATTACTTTTCACACCACCATTTATTTATCCATTCACCTACTGAAGGTCACCTTGGTCACTTCCAGGATTTGGCAGTTATGAATAAAGCTGCTATAAGCATCCATGTGTAGGTTTTTGTGTGAACACATTTTTCAATTCCTTTGAGTAAATTACAAGAAATATAATTGTTAGACCCTATGATAAAACATGTTTAGTTTTGTAAGAAACTGCCCAGCCATCCTTCAAAGCAGCTGTATCAATGTTGATTCCCTCAGCAATGTGAATTTCTGTTGCTCCACATTTTTCCCTCATTTACTTGGTCTTGTTACAGTTCTGGATCCTGTTCATTGTGGAGGGTGTGCATCTACATTTCTCTGCTGTTTTAATGTGAAATTCCCTGTTGATGACTGATATGGGCCTCTTTTTTTGTTGTTGTTATTTTTATTTATCTTTTGGAGACAGTCTCACTCTGTCAGCCTGGGTAGAGTGCTGTGCCATCACAGCTCACAGCAACCTCAAACTCTTGGGCTCATGTGGTCCTCTTTCCTCTGCCTCCCCAGTAGCCTGGAATATAGCCACCCATATGCCACAAGACCCAGCTGTTTTTTCTAGTTTTAGTAGACGTGGGGTCTGGGACTCCTAAGGTCAGGCCGTTCCACCTGCCTTGGCCTCCCAGAGTGCTAGGGTTACAGGTGCGAGTCACCACCCCTGGCCTAAAGCATCTTTTCATAGACTTACTTGCTATGTTATAGGACAGAGGTTTTGCCAAAATTATGGCTTTTCCTCAACTATGACTGTAGGAAACTAGCATTTTGACTCCCTTCAGTTTAGTTTCTTTTCTTTCCTAAAAAAATGGGGTAAACACCTCCATGTGACATTGTGAGAGTTTAGTGACATCCTTTAAATACACTCCTAACTGCAGAAATGTTGTTCTTGGTAGATTATTTTCATTACTATCTTTCCTATATTAAATGGTGAAGCTATATTCAATGACATTTAATTAATTTCTGAAGTTTAACAAGAGAATAAGAGTGAAGTTTACTCAACACATCAAAGTAGATGTTAATGGTTTCTTTCCCTGATGGAGCACACTAAAAATGTCAGCACTTTCAGTGTTGTATGAAATGAAATAGTATAGGACACATGAAATGGAGTACAACTTTGTAAAAGTGACCCATTTAAATTAATTGGGCTACGCTAGATTTTATTCATTATTAACATTTGTTTTTATTTGGAACACTTTTCTTTCTCTAAGCCTATTTGGAAAGTATTGCAAGAGGCTAATACACTGAAAAAAATATATCATATCTACCTATTGCTGTTGTTTATTAGAAGGCCCAGGATATAATTATCAACAAGGCTCTAGGGTATTCTGAAGTGAGGCTGCTTCGGACTGCCAGCGTATCATTAATACATGATTACAGATTAGTTTCTTCTTCCCCACATTCAATTTTACCTGGAATTTGAGTGACATTTAATTTTACTTTAAAGTTCAATACCGAGTTGACTTTTCATCAATGTAATCAAGTTTATTCTAGGTTAATTATGTTTTTATTTGTGGCAAAAACACTTAAAGAAAAGAAGAAAACGTGGGCCAGGTCATTATGAGACATTAATTTTAGGATAAAACCAAGAACGTGCCTTTGAGACTATCTGAACGCACACTCCTGTCTCTCCCATGGTAGTTTCAGGGGTTGTTATTGTATTTTAATTTATTTCCTTACACTCTCCCTGTTGTCTCTTGCCTGTCTGCCCTCCTACGTATTCTGTCCTAATCAACCACTTTCCCACCAACAGGCGGGCACCAGAAGAAATCTGTTGGGTGAGGGAATGGAGGAAGATTCTCTTTCTGTGGTTCCAGGGATGTTTCTGAAATAGATTGGTGTCATCTGTGGTCGTTACATCCATCAAAAGGCTTGAATCCAAGGCCTGGTAGCAGCTTTATGCTACTATGCTACTACATATTGCCGATTGCCTCATCATCTGCCTTTTACCCTTCCTGTCTTTTCATTCCTTTGTATCTATTTTACTTTATTGAAATATCCATTGTAGATTCTGTTTTCTGACTTGACTTAGCTTCATGCACTGATTTACTATTGAACACCCGTAGAGTCAACCCTCTTGTATAACATCTTTGTATTTGGCATGGTACAAACTAAAAGCCATATGGGTTTGAAATTTTTATATCTCAGACAAAAAAAATAATAATGTTCCAATTCAATAAAAATCCACAACTTAAACTTATAGCTTAAATTATCAAGCTAAAATAAACATAAAGGCTTCCGAGCTTTTATAAATAGCAGGGAAGCACTGAAATTAGTTTCTTTACTTTGTTCTGCAAGAACTGAAGTTCACTTGAGTTTGCATTGTTTTAAAAATTCCAATTTTTTTTTTTTTTACTAATTTCTTTGAGGTGTTTTTTCTGGTAGTCTTAAACAGACAAGGGCTGTTAAACTCAGTGTCTTCAGGAGAGTAAAAATATGTGTACTGTGAGGGAACAAGATTTCTTTCTAGCAAATCAGTGCAAAGTGAATCATTTTCTTACAGGGGAAACCAGGCCTGGGCAGCAATAACTTCTGAACCTGCTGTTCATTTCTGGGCTTTCCAGTGGATGACCATGAAAAGGATCATCACCTAAGCCCTCAGGAGAGGCTCAACTTTAGTTACTTATTTTTTATTTTTTTACAAATAATGTAGGAAGGAATGCAAAAATCTTTACATTACAGTGTAAAATATGTTGATGTTTTAAGTAGTAATGGTTTTTCAGAAAATTGTCTGAAACAGATATTAATTTTGGGTGGGGAATTAATAGTTTGCATTTGTTATATGTTGGCTATGCACACCAAACACAATTTTGAGCGTGACATTTTATGACCGTAGTTAGACATTCCCACATCCTTTAAGGTCATGAGAACTGTTACCCAGACTACTGATGAGAAATTGAAGCTCACAAAAGTTAAGTGGCTTGCTCACTTTCACCTAGGTGGCAGGAGCAGGCTGACCCCAGAGACCAAGACTCAACTTCTGCATTATGCCCCCTCTCAACATCAGGTGAGGGAGGCTTATGTCAGACTGGCCAAAGGCAGCATATGGCTAAACTCGAGCCCTGGATAAACTCATGTACTTCATACATTTGGTGCCATCATTATTGATTTTCCTTTTCTAATTAAATTAGAAAAAAAAAAAAAAAGCTGAACGTTGATAAATAAAAGACCTAACTTTAGATATGATAGAATAAGTCCAAATAAATATGAATTACATAAATAATATGGAGCACTTTTGAAGGGCCAAGGCCTGTTTTAACACTCTGCATAGTAGATTGATACCTAATCAAATGCTGTGGTGAAGCAGGTCATTCTGTTACACGTACTTGTGAACCCTAACAGCTAGCATAGCTTTAGAAACTGTTCTGCTTACTGCTATTCTCTACTCTGGTATGGGAGATCCAAGCAAAACTATAAGGAAATAGAAAGCAAGATTAAAATAGAATCAAAATGACGTTGACTATACCAAGGAGGTCAGGATCATAATATGCTCTATAGAATTCAATACACAAGTTTGTCTAAGGTTTCCTTGGCCGTTAGGGTGGCCTAAACTTTGAAAGACTGTACAGTAAAGGTTGCAGATAATTGGGTCAAGAGAAAGATGAAGATGGTTGATAGTCCGATACATAAAAATTGGATGACAAAAACAGAACAGATCATGTTTTGTTGCTTTGAGGCTTAAATGAGACAGAGTATATAGCATCCCAATAAAGATCCATGATAAGATGCCATTTCAATGGTCAATATTTTGTTGTGTTTTCTACATATTAATTGCTGGTAAATGGCAACTATTCATGATTTGTCATTAAATAGCAATTATTTTCTTTGCTTCAATTATTCCATTTTGATTTGAAGTATTTCTTTGTTTAAAGTTGTTAGCAAAGTTATTTGATTTTTATCTAACAATTAAATCCATTTTATAAGACATTGGGCTGATAAATTATTAGCCTCTAAGGGGGATGACATTTTAACTTTCATTTTCCTCATAATAATAATAATAATCATACCTGAGTTTAAATTCCTTTTGAGAGGTCTAATGTAACGAGCTTTATAATATCTATGCTCTAATGAGCTCTACGGGACCCGTGCATCTTAACATGCTTGTGAATTTTAAGTGATTTGAACCTGTTCTTCCTTTTGGCTGATGGGGGCTGCACTTTTATTTCTCATGTTATATTGAATTTATCAAGCGTTTGTGCTCCCAGACATAATTAACAAAGCATTAATAAATATTTTATAACTTGATCATGGATCTTTATTTTCAGAGGCTTCTACTTCTCTCATGTGTTTTGAAATCAACAAATATTATTCGGTCGTTTGCTTATGGCAGGAAAACGTTTTATAAGTGCTAGTATACAAATTATAACCTATTTTTGAGTTGCGGAAAGGTTATAGATGTTAATAGAGAATATTAAAGGGAACTATTCATTTCTCTGAAAGCGGATTGTATATGCAGAGCCAAATTAAGACACTTCGTCCTTTACACAGAGACTCACTGCCCTGTTACTGCCTGGCGGCTCCTCTTTCTTCTACTGCCCTCTTCTCAAGGCTGATGCAAAGTCTGGCCTGATAGGTCCCTTCAAATGACCTCACCGACACACCCTGATCCCCTGAAGGCCCAAGGTATGGAAAGTTCACCTTGTCAATGGTTTAAGCTCATACCCTTACATTTCTTACTGGAAATTTCTCTGCAAAACAGCTTCGTTTGACAATTTTGTCTCCTCAAAATGGATTCCCAACACCCCAGCCAAAGTTGTTAAGAGTATAAACAGCACTAAAGAGGCAAATAACTGTTGACACCTTTATGCTGAGCTATTGATTTTATCCTCTAACCCCAGTTAGGGAACTCAGGCAGAGGAGAAGTCCCTGCAGGATGAACAGGATTTTATTTTTCAAGGGATCCAAAGTTTGGACTAAAAACCAAAATGTGGAAGTATAGAGGCAAGATGGATATGGATTATAACAAGTTCGGATACATCTATTCTTAACGTTCAGGGATGAACCAGGGTGCCCAGTTCTCCATATAGGAAAGGTTAATATGCCCATTGCTATGTTTGTTTTGAGGCATATTTCTATTATTTTTAAATAACAAGGGCAGAAAGAAGAGTGCCCACTCTTTAAAATGATATTAAATTACTTGACATTCGGTTTAAGAAAGAAGAAAAATATTGTTACTGAAAGTGCTCAGTTTGCTTGTGTGAAAACCCAAATCTTTCTTGGCTAAAATTGTCAAAATACACTCCCCCTCCCCAGACAAAATGCTATTTCTGACAGCTTTCCCTGAGTTTATTGATATCTCTTTGGAAATATTTTAAGAGCAGAGTATGAGTAGATTAATATTGATAGGCAATTTGGTGTGATGGCAATGAAATCAGGTAAGGGGTAGATTCTGGTGAAAGTAGAGAATTTGTTTTGGTGCGCAATTCTCTTTCAAATAAGCGAAACACCATACATGTTAATGCAATTTATTAGTATTCGTAATTTGTATCATCTTACAGAATAAAGTAAGTCAAACTTAACAAGGATGATATTTTGCATGGCATATTTGGTCCTAATTTATTGACTTCAATATTTAAAGAATGTTTGTTAGACAAGAGACAGGAAATCTGGGTTACTCTCCCATTCACTTACTTTAAGCCTTGGTAAATCTAAACTTGCTGAAAGCCTTGTAAATAAAAATTTTTCTGTCTAGTGTTAGGAAAAATTGCTTTTTTTCAGTTTAAGATTAAAATATTAGTAGCAAAAATATTAGAAAAGTTCATGTTTTTCCTTTAACCATAATTAATACCCATATATAATACAATACCCATATATAATATTAATACCCATATATAATACAGTATAACATATAATATTTTTAGTTGTTGTGGGATAATACAAATCAGCATGTACTAAAGAAAAGTGGGGAGAAGTGGCTGGATTGTACGAAGCCAAGAGGAACGCTTTTAAAATTTGGGTTCAAAGACTATTTTGGTTTTTCTTTTAGAATAATGTTAACTATCTAAGTTATTTATGAATATTCCAAAAGATATTGAGTTTTGAGTACCCCAGAAAAATAGTTTTAGGTTTCAATAGTAAAATTTTTCTCAACTGGTAAATTATTTAAAAATACTTTCTAAGAATTTAGGTTCATCTAATATTTATTGGGGTTACCCAAATTACTGAATTTATCTAGTTAATTTTCATAAAAACAGCTTTTCTTGGTGACCACAATATTTTTTCTATTCTGAAAATATGAGTGTCCTAATAATATAGATTTTTTTGTCACTCCTAATGATAGTATAGTTTAATATTCCTGTCACCCTCCTCTTAGAACAACAAACAAACAAAGGCAAAGACAATTAATGGAAAATAAAATTAACTAACATTGCTATATAAAAATAGAACTCAATTTACTTAATAATACCAAATAATTGGATTCACTAAAAGTAACATAAAGACTGTGGTTTTATATACATTTTCTTTTTTGTCATTGGAAGCTTTCTTTTATCACTATTTATACATGGTCCTTGTTTGCTCATATTTTATTTCTAAACTCTGAAGATTTTATAACTTCCCCTTTCTTTGATTTCTAAAAGTGGATATTACTCTTTGTTTGATTTAAGAAAGTATTGATATTGATTTATAGTCCATTACCACCTATACATTCCAAATATTAAAGTGTTTAAAAAATTAAATCCAAAATATGTCAGGAAACAAAAGTTTTCCAAAAATGAATCTTGGTCAGATTGTCATGGAAATAGGGTCACCCTGGAAATAAGTATGTTAAAGAAACGAGATTTCTTTCAATTTTTTTGTTTTCTTAGCTTATTGACAATCTCTTATATCTAATTAAAGACATGCTTCAAAGGATGGATGTACATTACTTAATTATTAAATGTACATTACTTAAACATAAATTTTTAATTCAACCTTGTTAAGATGTTTTTTAGGATATTGCATCCTCATTTATAAGTGAAATATGTTTGTAATTTTCTCTTTATAATAATTTTTTTTTTTCCAATTTTAGTATCAGGTATATCCAGATGAAGCAGAATGATTCTGGAGTATTTCTTCTTCTTCTATTATCTATAAGATTTGGCATGATATGTTTTTTGAAATTATCACTGATTTTTATTTATAAATATTTTTATTTATATTTATTTTTATTTATAAATATTAGTTGTCTATTTTTTGAGACTTGGGAAAAAAATAAGAAGAATTTAACTGATGATTCCCTACTGACTTCAACGTCAAAACATTCTGTAATAGACATACTCTTATTTGACAATGTGAATATTACTTGTTTTGTATTATTATTATATTATTGCTCAATAAAAAAAGATATCCTTCCACTCTTTTATCTGCATTACATTTAATGTACTCAGTTCCTAAGAGAAAGGAGAATAATTTACAATTAATACTTAAAATTTGTGATGGAAAATATTTTTAATACATTAACCAAGACTTTCTCAAATGTTTTGGTCTCTGGAAGCCTTTATATTGTAAAACTATTACTGAAGTTTCTAAATAGCCTAAATACCAATCTCTCTTTCTCTCTCAGTATTTACTTTATTAGGGATTAAAACTAATGAATGTTTAAATATTGTTCATGTATATTTTATTTCATTGTACATTACTTGTTAAATGAAGAAAATGACAAGGTTCATAAATTTGGACAGGAAAGCTTTATTTGTCATAAAGGGTTGCAGCCTGTAGGTAGCCATTCTAACAGGCTGGGAAGCAGAGCCCTGGCCAGAAGCCAGGAACACCTGCTTAGAGGAAAAGAAAATGGGAATAGGAATTTCTAAGTGTGGTGGCCAATATAGATACTTAACAAGCTATAGGAGGAGTCATGAATATTCATGAATGAAGAAACATGCACCTGTGCAGTTGAGCTTTATGCCCCTTTGTGGGGTCCATTTTCAGGAACTGGTGGTCCTCTGATGTCAAAAAATGTAGCAAGGGCATGAAACCCTCTCTGCGCATACTCTGTAGTCTGGTTAGAACTACTCCATGATTGGTGGTCTTTTATCAGAAAAAAATGCTGGTTAATTGTCCTGCTAAAACCACAAAAAGGGAGGAATAGGTCATGAGATTGATTTCTGTGTAGCCCTTAAGGGGGAAAAAACAGCTTCCTGGTCTTTATTAAGGGAGGGGATATAATAAAATGTGTCTCAACTCCCATCTTGTCATGGCTGGAAACTCAATTTTATAATTTCTTTGGGGTCCCCTTGGCCAAGAGGAGGTCTGTACAGTTCATGGGGAGCTTAGGATTTTTAGATCAGTTCACCAACTTACATATATTTCTATATGTCAATAAAGAAATGCATAGTGTATTAGCATAAATAGCTTGTCTTTCATGGGAACTATATTATCAAAAAATTAGAATGATAAGACAGGCATCTTTTCACATCTTTTAAGCCTCTTTAATGCCTGAAGTAATCCAGGGTGTTTGGAATCAATCTATTGCCTGATTTATTTTTAGTCTATGAAGAATGTTCAGCCATACACAAATGAGTATTTGGAAATGGGAAGAATATTTGAATTTTCTTTTAAAATAATCATGGTGTTTGTATTTCATGCCACACTAAGATTTGATATGTATTAGTTACTTAAAGGTTATTTACGATTTTTAATTTGAAACCAGATCAATGAACTTTTCATAATTTGTTGCATTAAAATCCATTGAACTATCTTGAACCTTGGATGAATTGTTAACGTGTATGATTATCATGTATTTGCCATTTAGAAAATAGCAGTTCAGTGGGTATGCAAATTTACCAAATGTTGATATATTTTCTTTGAGTGTTGGAAGCTGTAGAGCTCATGATGGTGGTTATATTTTCCAAACTTCTAATCTTGAATGGAAGGCGTAGATGTTGTTACTGAAAGCAAATTCTACCAGTTGTTTCTTTTGAAGTGATGGGCTCACTTTGTCTATTTTTTTTTTTAATGTCTGCCAAAGACCCCAGTTGAATAATCAGAATTTGTCTGTTACTCATTCATTTCAGTGCAGTTGGTACTTAGAAAATTGGTTCGATCTGTTCACAGCTCAAACAATCACTCATGGGCTTTTCCCCAAGGCCCATCACCCTTCAGGAGGGAGCAGAAGTGCCCTCTGTGTTACTTCCAATTTCATCAGATAGAATATCACAAAATAAATGACCTTTACTAGTTTGTCAAGGACATCTTTAAGCAATGATGTTTCTTTTTTTTTTTTTTTTCTCTACACGTGTTTTGTGCTGATGTACCCATGATGTACTATTAGTGTAGCAATGACAAGGCAGTTAGTCAAGCCACTGAGTGGTAAGGATGCTAACAGATTTATCACTTACTGATTTTCCAAAATCAATGCAAATTCTAAAACAAAGGAAAGGCTAAATAATATGTTTGTATTACAATGAAGATAGTTTCGACCTCCCAATACCACCTAGGACACACCTGAATAGGTCGGGTGTATTTCTCTTCTTAGTAAAGCACACATCATCGTGAAGAACTATGCCATGTCTCAGTAGTGAGTGTTAGAAAGGAGTAATAGGATACAGGCCTATGTTTTGGTCATTTTAAAGAGGGTTTAAGAAGTGAAGTTTAGCTCTGAATTGCTATCAGGAAGCAGGGATAATTCTACTGATCATCTCAATAAATATGTGCTTCTAGAGTACAGATTACAGATTCCACAAAAGCTATAACTCATAAGAAATTAGCAGTAAGTGAGCTGAAATCAGGGGATGGACACTGGCCATGGTTATCTGGGTTCAGACCTGATTACAAAGTGGAAATGTTCATGTTTTGATCCAATATGGTCACAGAATGGCCTTTGTTCTTGACAGTCTATGAAATTATGTTCAGGAGAATGAAGGCTTGTCTGGGTGTGGGCCAGCTCCTGGATGCTAGAGGGGTACTTCTGTCTTTCTCTGACATCAAGAAAACTCTGAAAATGTCTCAGGGTTCTCCCTGGGTTTATAAACCACATTGTTTTCTTCTTCTGTTATCTACTTTTCCTTATCGATCATCTAGACCCATTGTCCACATTGTTTAAAAAAAAAAAAAAAATATATATATATATAGTAAAACACAGAGACAATATAAACCTAGATTCTGATATTTGGTCCTTAAGGAATCTGTGACTTTGAAAGAATTCATGAAGTTCCAGATCATTCCATCCACCAGAATAGATGTAGGTCTCTTGGCTGGTATAGGGGGTACAAGTTTCAAAGGAGAAGTTCAGACATTGATGATCCTCTGAGAATCCTTCCACCAAGACAAACCTCAGGTAGGAAAGAAAGTGTAATGTATGTGTAGTAGATGGATTTGGAGATGTGAGAGTAGAGTTTCCTCCCCCTACCCGTCACTTGTACAGTTCCAAAGTTTCTCACAACCAGATGAGGTATTAGAGAAGGAACTTTGTACTGTGACATATTTAGGCATATCACAGGGTCCATCAAAATATAACTTGCATGAGTTCAGTTCACTTAATGAGCATCATAATGTAGAAATTCTGCCTCTAGTTTTTAAACTGTAACATTAACTGAATGATTGCTGCAAGTATTATTATATCTGCAGGAGTTTTCATACTTGATTTTTTAAAGATATCAGGTTAATATAAGGTTATAAACAATCAGATTACATTGTTTGCATCTGTTCAGTAAAGTCCAAGTTGTAGTTGAGCCCTTCACCCAGGAGCTATGCCATTCATTTTTAACTTTTTATTTCATGCTTAGAATGCTTGAGGCATATAAACAGACACACGTGATGACCATTCTAAATAGGACAGCAAAATTATTTCTGACTTGAATATAGCCTTATTTTTCCTGGGTCATCTCTTTAGGGGGATTTGTTAAAATGGTTATATTGTGAGAAATCTAAAATTTCATTGTAAAACATGAATTAAACTTTAAAAGGGGAACAATTTGTTTTGATACAAAAATTTAAAAAATTTTAAAAGTATGGGGATTTATACATTTATAAAACTCCATGGACTTGGCACCCGTAGCACAGTGGTTATGGCATCAGCCTCATTCACCAAGGCTGGTGTATTCCAACCTGGCCCAGGCAAGCTAAACAACAATGACAACTGCAACAAAAAATAGCCAGGTATTGTGGCGGGTGCCAGTTGTCCCAGCTACTTGGGATGCTGAAGCAAGAGAATTGCTTTGGCCCAAGAGGTTGAAGTTGCTGTGACAACACAGCACTTTACCGCGGGCAACGTAAGTGAGACTCTGTCTCAAAAAAAAAAAAAAAAAATAAATAAATCTACACAGAGATAGACCTAGCAAGAGTATATGAATATTAAGAAAATTGGCAGGAATTGAGGAGGACCAGACTGTAAAACTTACTACAAAGAAGAATTAGATCTGGATTCTGCATCATCTGTAATTAAAATGAAAGCTTATATCGGAGAAATATAGACCTCTATAGGAACTACATAGGAAGTCAAGGGTGACAAGACAGAAACCCTTTCAATACATACCTTCAGAATGTACAATTTAATTTAATTGACCTAATTCCTGCAATTCCTGCTTTATTCCGAAAGTTGTTTTGAAGGAATATACAGGATTCTTAAAACCATCAAATTAATATAGCCTATGGTTTAATAATAAGTCTTGTACATTGGACGCCAATTTTGTACCTATAAATGTTGTGTCATCTGTAAGATGTTCCTATTGAATTAAATAAATAAACAAATAAATGTTGCTAAATTATGAATCCCTTCAAACATATGTGTATGTGAAAATGTTAGGAAGGACGTGGACAAGGTAACCATACCATGCATTTTTAAAAGCAGATTTTCTATGATAAAAATAAAAAACATACTTTTAGATTTCACATTTTTAAAAAAATTGTAACATTAATTTTATTTACTTTAATAAAGTAAATAATGTCTATAAAATGTAATCAAAATGACAGCCCAAATTTGGGTATTTCCTGCTTTTTTTATTTTAGCTGTCTTCCACACCTGTGGCCAGACTGCTATGCTTGTCAAAAACAATAAAACAGAACTCTCCTAACCCCTGGGAACACATCTATCCGCAGGACCACAGGGAATCTCACCCAGAAACCAGCTGCTCTGTTTAAATTTATTTGGCAGTACAAGCCATATGCAAGAAGTTCTTCTGAAAGTTGTGCTACATCATTTATTTTTAAATAAGTTTCTTTTGTTAGATTTCAAAAATGCAGTACAATATTTTCAATTCAATGTTTCCCATCAAAGTTATAGAAGCTATGAATTTCCAAACACAAATTCTAAGTATTGAGGGAGGCTGCGAAGTGGGTAGTTCATTCAATTTCTTTCTAAAGTGAGTATTTCCCCTTACACTGAAGTATAAAGACTTCATCAGACTTAAAACTAAAGGTCCTCTTGGTTTTAGGAAGAATGTTTGATCCTGACCCAAGTTATCAGTTGAGATAAAAAGAAATGCAAATTGTATGCTTCATTCTGGGTAGAATTTGAATATATTCAAATTGACATTATCAATTAATGTTAGCATTTGACTAGAAAGTGGAAAACAGTGAAATTGGTAGATTGTTTTCCCTGATAAAGCAGAGAGTTGTGAGAAGACCCACGAGAAACACTGGCGTATCATTTTTACAATGATCATTTCACGAAATTTGATTACAGAGGAGAGGAAAATCAACTCAGATGATTGTTCTTTTATGCATTTTTATTTTCATTGCAAATTATTTCGGATTTATCATTTTTTTTGTCCTAATAATCTAAGGAAAAATGAAACTAATAGAAAAGTAAATGGAAATACTTTCATATTTTACTTAGAATTCACATCCTATTAAATATTAAAGTGTGGAGTTTTTTTATACAGTATAATTTTATAAAATAAATCATATATGTTTTCTCACATATCTTTTGTTGGTTACACGTAGGACTATTAATGAGCTTGATATGTAGTTACTTGTTAAAGTGTGAACTTACTTTAGACATGTAATAGAGTCACCTCCTGATACAATGTCGCATGCTCTTGAAGTACAGATGTCAAGACAGAATGGAATTGATTGGATTACTCAGAAAGATAATCAACTAAAATATATAGTTCATGATTTAAGAATATATAATTAGTAATTTTGACCTTCCTTTGGCTTAAATTTAGAAAAAAGCTTAGTACCTGGAGTAATTAAACTGACATCAAATGAGAAAAATTCTGAAGTATACCTGGAATTTGCAAATGAACACTTGAGAAAGGACTCATTTTGAGAACAATATTTCATGAGTCAGTTCCCTCAGAAGGAAAGAACTCCAGTTAACCCAGGAATATCACATTTTAACAACAACAATTTTTGTGCGTTTCCTTTGTTTCATATTATAAGAGTTAGTTGGATGTGTGTTTTCTGAAAGGTTGTCCAGACCAGGATCAGCCAAAGAAAGTTCTCTCCTGTGTTCATCCTGGAACACAAATGCTGAGGAAGATCAGCAAAATATGTGGGAGGTGAAGAAGGCAGATGCTAGATCATGAAGACATGGTGGGACATGTGAAGGGTTGTTTATCAAAAAACAAACAGAAGGGTGGTGCATGTGGCTCAAAGGAGTAGGGCACCAGTCCCATATACTGGAGGTGGTGGGTTCAAACCCAGCTCCGGCAAAACAAACAACAACAACAACAACAAAAAATGAACAGAAGAGGGTGGCGCTTATGGCTCAAAGGAGTAGCGCACTGCAAAAAACAAACAAACAAACAAACACACACCCAGAAGAAAAACCAAACAGTTTTATAATGGAAGGTTTTGAAGATGGTTAGACAATAATTATATTTTTAAGAGTGGAGCAAATCTACAAATACAGACATGCCAGGAACATACTATGGAGAAATATTAGTTCTTTTTCTCATAAACATATCATGCACACCCCCATACACGTACCCTTTTTTTCTCTCAAATTCTCTTCTGAACATTCCTTCACTAAAAGCATTGATTCTTTATCTAGTGCTATGTCCAGGAATCTTTTCTAAAATTAATTAATATTTTCCCCAGAATCAAAATTCCTTATATTCCTGAAGCCTTTAAAAGTCAAAATTTAGGATTTTGGACATCCAATGACAGTTCCATTGTTTTTCATAGAAAGTCTTGAGGAAATTCATGCAATAAGCTTCCTGGAAGACAAGGAAAAAGATATAAGAAAAAAAAAAGTTACAAGGAAACACGTAGGAAAAACAAAATGTATTACTCTGCCTGCCGTGAATGAAATTATGCAGGGAAAGTAAGAAAAGACTGAGACAAGTCTGTGTTTAGCATGTAAAAGAATATAAATCAGGAGTAATAGAGATAAAATGGAACTATTTAACAAATACTAGAGTAGCAAAAATAATTAGCACTATACAATTCTTTGGCTATTATTATGAAGAAAAGGGAGGAATGAGGGATTAATCCCAGGATGAGCATTTGTTCAACTGGATGGATGATAGTTTCAGTTGAAGGATATGAATTCCACTGTAACTGGTCGGCCCCATGCAATGAAATATGCCGTGTGCCTCCTGGAAGGTTATGATGTAAAGTGCCATATTCATGTTCCAAGAAGCCTTGCATTGAAGAAAATAATTATGCTTTGTTAACAGCATTTCTCTAATGTATTTGCCTGAGGAAGCATTTTTTTTTTATTTTTTATTTTTATTAAATCATAGCTGGGTACATTAATGCGATCATGGGGCACCATACACTGGTTTTATAGACCGTTTGACACATTTTCATCACACTGGTTAACACAGCCTTCCTGGCATTTTCTTAGTTATTGTGTTAAGACATTTACATTCTACATTTACTAAGTTTCATGTATACCCTTGTAAG
>CAUYPK010037241.1:0-13887 GCA_963574355.1 Loris lydekkerianus | reverse complement strand
AAAAATAAACAGATGCCTCCCTTTTTGGCAGTTAATAGGACTAATCCCCTTCTTGTTGAGGCAAGTATTTAAAGTCTCTTGCCGAAACCCAAATGTTTTTTTTTTTTTTTTTACTTTTTTTGCATTATTATTATTATTATTATTAAAATTTAATAACATAACAATGTTTAGAAACTAAAACCTCGTAAAGAACAAACGAAGATAAATACACTCAGAAAAGAAATCAGACGATTGCTGCAATGAAATATTGAGCAATAATAATAATGATAATACAAAAAAATAACATTCACATTGTCAAATAAGAGTATGTCTATTATAGAATGCTTTGACTCTGAGGTTCAGCATGGAGTCATCAATTAACTTCTTATTTTTTTCCCCAAAGTCTCAAAAAACAGGCAATTAATATTTATAAATAAAAATAAAAGATAATTTCAAAAAACAGATCATGCCAAATCTAAATGTATACCTTCTGTCTTATGATATGTTTTTCCCCTTTAACATACTTGTCTTCAATATTTATAAATAAAAATAAAAGATAATTTCAAAAAAACAGATCATGCCAAATCTAAATGTATCCCTTCTGTCTTATGATATGTTTTTCCCCTTTAACACACTTGTCTTCATCCTCCCACAAAGCCCCCAACTCATCCATTCTAGTTTCTGTTACCTATTTCCCACTTTCTGTCTCTGTACGTCCAGCTTTGTAGCTCCCACATGTAAGTGAGAACATGTGATACTGGTCTTTTTGTGTCTGGCTTATTTCATTTAAGATAATGATCTCTGGCTCCATTCATGTTGCTATGATTGAAATGTTTTTATGACTGAATAATATTCCATTGTGTGTGTGTGTGTGTGTGTGTGTATAATTTTCTTCATATATTCATCTGTGAATGGACTCTTAGGTTAATAGGTTAACTTTGCTATTATGAATTGTGCTGCAATAAACATGCAAGTGAAATTGTGCGTTTCACATATTGCTTTCTTTTCCTTTGGGAAGATATCCAGTAGTGCGATTATTGTATTGAATGATAATTCTATTTTTAGGTTTGTGAGAAATTTCCACACCATGTTCTATAGTGACTATACTAGTTTACATTTTCACCAACAGGGTATAAGAGTTCCTTTTTCTCTGCATCCTGGTCAATATATGTCATTCTTTTGTCTTTTAAATAATAGCCATTTCAACTGGGCTAAGATGATTTGTGATTTTGATTTTGATTTCTCTGATTAGTGAATGTTGAGCATTTTCTCATTTACCTGTTAGCTGTTTGTATGTTTTCTCTGTTCATGTACTTTGACCACTTTTTAATAATTTGTTTTTACCTTTGTTGTTTGAGTTCCTTATACACATACGTTATGAATATTAGTCCATAGTCACATGAATAGTTTGCAAATATTTTCTCACACTCAACAGGTTGTCTCTTCATTCTGTTGATTATTTCTTTTGCTGTGTAGAAACTTTTTAGTTTAGCAAAGTCCCATTTGTCTATTTTTGTTTTTGTTGTCTACACTTTTGAGGTCTTACTCATAAAGTCCTTGCCTGGACCAGTGTCCAGGAGAGTTTTTCCTAGACTTTCTTGTAGTATTTTTATAGTTTTGGTTCTTACATTTAAGTGTCTAATTTATCTTGAGTTGATTTTTGTAATATGAAGAGAGATAGGAGTCTGGTTTCATTCTTCTGCACATGGCTATCCATTTTTCCCAGCACCATTTATTGGCGTATATGTCCTTTAACCAGTGTAATTTTTTGTCAGCTTTGTTGAAGATCAGTTAGCTATTAATATAAAGAATATCTGGGTCCTCTATTCTGTTTCATTGGTCCGTGTGTATATTTTTATACCAATACAATGCTGTTTTGGCTTCTATAGTATTATAATATACTTTGAAGTCAGGTCATGAGGTGCCTCCAGCTTTGTTCTTTTTTCTCAGGACTACTTCAGCTAGCTATTCAGGCTCATCTTGCCTCCATACAAACTTTAGGACTTCTTTCTTGTTTTTGTGAAAAAAAAAATGTCTTGGTATTTTGATAAGAATGGTACTGAATATGTAGATTGCTTAGAGCAATCTTTGTAGAAATCTTCCACTTCCTTGGTTAAATTTAGTCCTAGGTATTTTATTTTTTTACATATTGCAAATGGGGTCACCTTCTTGATTTCTTTCTCAACTAGATCCTTACTGGTGCATAGAAATGCTACTGAGTTTTGCACATTGATTTTTGCATCCTATAATTTTACTGAATTCATTTATCAGGTCTATAAGATTATTAGTGGAATATTTATATTTTCTAGATTTAAGAGCACATCATCAGAAAAGAGGGACATTTGATTTCCTCTTCTTCCTTTGGTATGACTCCTGTGGCCAGCACTTGCTGTTCCTATATTGAACAGGATTTCAAATTTTCCCCTTTTAATACTGGAGCACTTCCTGTTCCTATATTGAACAGGATTTCAAATTTTCCCCTTTTGCTATAACATTAATTGTGAAATTGTTGTATCTGGCCTTTATTATTTTGAAGTATGTTCCCTCTATGTCTAGTTTGTTGAGAGTTTTTACCATAAAAGGATGTTAAATTTTATCAAATGTTTTCTTCTGTACCTGTTGAAAGGATCATGTGGTTTTTTGTTTTTCATTCTATTGCTGTGAAGCATCACATTTATTGATTTGCATATTATTGAATTACCCTTGCGTCCCTGCCATAAATTCCACCTGATCATGGTCAGTTATCTTTCTGACATGCTGTTGGATTTGATTTGCTTATATTTTGTTTAGGATTTGTGTTCTATGTTCATCAGGATATCTGCACGTAGTTTTCTTTTTGTGTTGTGTTGTCTTCTTTGGTTTTGGTGTCAGGGTAATTCTTGTTTCATAGAATAAGCTAGTCCCTCTGTTTTGATTGTTTGGAATTGGTCCAGGAGGCTTACTATTAGTTCTGGTCTGATCTGTAATATTTCTTTACTTACTAATTTGAGATTTGGTTTGTTCTTGCTTTTCTAGTTTCCTGAAGGACATTGTTAGATTGGTACTTTGCATTCTTTCTACTTTTTTGATAGAGAAATTTGTTGCTATAAACTTCCCTCTTAGCACTGATTTTTCTATTTCCCAATTTGTGTTATGTTGTTGTTTCCATTTTAAAATTTTAAGGAATTTTTAAAATTCTGTCTTAATTTCTTTATTATTATTATTGTTATTTATTATTAAATCATTGCTGTGTCCATTAATGCAATCATGGGGCATCATAGACTGGTTTTATATACTATTTGACATATTTTTGACATATTTTCATCACGCTGGTTAACGTAGCCTTCCTGGCATTTTCTTAGTTATTATGTTGAGACATTTACATTCTACATTTAAAAAGTTTCACATGCTTATCTTTGTGCCACAGTGTGGTACATGCTGATACCTGTGCTGGCAGTTACTGGCAGGTTAGTGACGAGGCCTACAGGGTAGCTTGCTTGCTCAGATGCTGGTACTGCCAATCCTTAGTCAGGAGGCTGGGTGGGTTCAGCCGCTAGGCTTCTCATCAGTTAGTGTGCTGTGGGCAAAGGGAGTAGCAATGATGGGATGATAGCAACTCACTGAGATATTAGCTTTGTTTGTTATGCAGAAAAGGTAATTGATAAACTGAACTTCCACCTTGTGACATTTTCCTTCTGCCTACAAAGCACCTTTAGTGTAGGCATGAGGAGAACATAGTCTGAAAATTTTTTATTTCACTTTCTTTTTTTGCACTTTTTTTAGTATAACATAAATTCTAATAAATGCATAGATTGATGAACTACTACAGCATTAATACAGCATTGTAACCAGGATCCAGATGGAGAAGCCCAGTATGATCAACATCACAGAAGTACCCTCAAAATTCTCTCTGTAAGTGGTAGCACCTGCCAAGTTATTGTATTCTGATGTTAAACACTATAGCTTAAGTCTGTCTATTTTTGAACTATATATAAAGGGACTCGTGCAGTATAAATTTTTTGTCTGATTTCTTTGTTAATTAATAGTACCATCTTTGAAAAAATTTCATAACATACAATTATATCTATTTTTACATTTTTAATGTGTTATATTTACTTACTCATTTTTTTCCCTCTTCACCCTTGCCAAAAGTATGCTATTTTTCTCAATACCTAATTATGCTGCTGGTACTTTTACTATTAATGTTCTTTCTTTCTTTTTTTTTTTTTGAGACAGAGTCTCACTTTGTTGCCCTGGGTAGGATGCAGTGATATCATAGCTCAGAGCAACTTCAAACTCCTGTTCAAATGATCTTCCTGCCTCAGTCTCCTGAGATTATAGGTGCCAATCCCAACACTCAGTTAGTTTTTCTATTTTTAGTAGAGAGGGTTCTCAGTCTTACTCAGACTTGTCTTGAACTCCTGAGCTCAGGAGATCCATCCACTTCAACCTCCCAGTGCTTGGATTACAGACGTGAGACAACACATGACTTGTTTTATGATGGCTGTGTGTCTCAAGTCAGACTCTGCAGCCTCCAGAAATAGGCACATAGGTAAATAACTATCTGCTGATACTTATAATTCATATAAGGGCAGGAGCCTTAGTTATTCTGTAATAAATTAATAAAGGAAATTAAAAATGGGCTATTTGCTACTATCAGCAGCTCCATTCTTTTGCTGTGCACATTTTTATTAAGTGCCTTAATAAAAGATGTGTCTGGTATCTCCATGGCCCATTCCCAGTTGTCCTGTGATTGGCTGACATACATTCAGTGAACAAATAGAGTTATAGATGAATTGTGTCAGGGAGTGATAGCCACTGTCAGTACAACACAGCAGGTGTGATGGAGGAGGGGGCCTGGGATAGAGCAGCATGAACAGGAAGCCATGGTTCTACTAAACTTAACTTAGTCAAGGACAAAAAGGTCAGTGTGGTGTTAGCCTTATGATATAGGGGCTGGTGAGTAACACAACAGGGGCAGCATTGCAAGGAGAGGATGTTGATTCTGGGTCTGAAAGGAAGTTAATGCAGATGTGAAGCTGGAGGTAGACAACGAAATGAGAATTCTCAGTAGACATAAGAGGAAAAGTAGAAGAGACAGGGTCTGTGGCTACCAAAGAACTGTGAGCCAGTCCCCCAGCCTTGTTGGAATTTTCAACACATGAA
Source organism: Loris lydekkerianus (assembly GCA_963574355.1). Lineage (NCBI taxonomy): Eukaryota > Metazoa > Chordata > Mammalia > Primates > Lorisidae > Loris > Loris lydekkerianus. The sequence continues at coordinate 8,763 of CAUYPK010037241.1, read as the reverse complement.
GTAGTGGAGATGAGTCTGAGGAGAGAGATCACAAAGAGCCTCAAATGCCAGGCTGAGGGGCTGCAGGTTTATCTAGAGTGGCAAGAGAATTCACTGAAGTATTAGATAGAAGCCAGGGTATGGAACAGAGGGAGGTTTGGGTGTTGACCTGGCCGGGGTGGAGGGGTAGGGGGGTGCGGGGGGGAGGGCAGCAGCTTAGGGAGGACATGCTACCCTAAAGGCTGATGCCCAAGCAGGCTTGTGCACTGGTGAGAAACTCTTGGAAGGAAGATCCAGAAAAAACAGCCTTTGCATTCGGACATCCTATTCCCAGGCCCACTCTTGGTGCAGCCTGAGGCATTTGGCTGGGTAAGGTGTGACCAAGTGGCTGAAAGCAAGGGCACAGGGTGGGATAATGGCCTCAGTTTCCCATTCTGTACTTGGGTCCTTGTTCTCGCTCATAACCACTCCTCCAAGAGCAGACAGTTATGGCTCTGTGCTCCACTGGGCTGGTTCTCCCAGAAGTTGGGAGTGGGGGAGAAGTGATGGCGTGAGGGTGGGAGAGGAGATGGCTGGACAGCCTGAGTGAGAAGACAGGGGGGGGTTAGACACAGTGAGGAGCCTCCAGAAACTCGTGGGCAGGGGTGGGCATGGAAAAACTGGTATCTTAGAGAAATTTGCCTAGCAGTGGTAGGCAAGATAGCTTTAAGAGCATCATTTTGATAATGGAGCCAGTAAAAAGCAGTAGGATTTTTAGTCATTACATATAAATGTCCATCTTCATTTGAAAGGGATTGTATAGACATATGAATATTTATGTTTCTAAATGTGGATGGAGGAAGCATAGTGTCTGGAAGGACATAATGATACTATTGAGTTTGGGTCAGGAAGATATATGGAGCTACATTGCTTCTGTATAGATTATCATATTATATTCTCATTACAGTTTCAAGAGGTAAGAAAGTGCAAGCAATAAGCCCATTTTCTGATGGGAAAATAAGCCAGTATTTAGGCCCCTTCCCATGGTTGTCGATGGCCACAGAGGATAGAGCCTGGAATCTTAATAACCTTAATAACTCCTACTAAGGGGTTTCTTACTCCCTAAAACCTACGTTTCCAGCCCACTCCTCTCCAGTGGCACTTTAAGTCATCATGGCAATGTTCTATATCTCTCATTCACTCAAGGAGAACCATTGCCATGGGTGCAGGGGCTACTGCAAAGGGATTTGCAGGGAGGGCAGGGAGATTGCTTCACCTCTGAAAAGAGCAAGGGAAAGTAGCTATTTACAGCCAACGACCAGGGTGGGGGAAAGTAAGTGGGAAATGACTGAAAGGAAACATCAAGGTGTAGATGGAAAAGAACCCAAACTCTGTAGAAATAATTTTAAGGTGTTTGTTCAGAGGTGAATATGTGAAGGCCATGGCCCTGAGCCACGCCTAAGGAGGCTTGAGCAAGTGGACTGCTGTGGCTGGGTCACAATTTGGTTTTGTACATTAATGGAGATGGGAATTACAGATAAAGTCATAAATCAACACATGGAAGGTGTATGTTGGTTTGTACCCAAAAGGTGGGACATCTTAAGGTTATAGGTGGGCTTAAAGATTCTTTGATTTGTAATTGGTCAAAAAAATAAGCTTTGTCTAAAGGCTTGGGATCTCGTAAGATAAAAACACCTGTTAATTAGAGACAAGCCACTGGACATACACCTGACATGTGCCAGCTACATACCAAGACTCAGTAATCTGTTGAGTAATGGATGAGCTGCAGGTGTGGCTTTACCTTTTTCTTGCATAGCCTTAGGCCTGTTGATGATTTTGTATAACTCCAAAAGGGAGGGAGCATAACTAGGCATGTCCAACTCCCCAACTTTGTGGCTGGCAACTCAGCTTTAAGGTTTTTCTGGGGTCCCCTTGACTAAGAGGAGGTCTGTTTAGTCAGCTGGGGGGCTTAGGATTTTATTTTATTTTTGGCTGAACTGACCAATAGGATTCTTGGTGAAGACAGGCCAGGGTGACCGGACACCCCCTAGGGGATGGTAGGGAAGGAAAAGCCCGTCAGGTACAAAGGGTGATTGATTAGGCACAGAGGGTACTCGGGTGATCAGACACAAGAGGGGGGCATTCTGGGTAAACTGACTCAGAAGATTCTTTCTAAAATTGGACAATGCAGAGATGAAGGCACAGGTCCTAAAGTAAGGTCTAGTTGAAAAAGACCTCAGGGAGCCCGAGTAGAGTTTGGTCTGGGAGGGAATCTTTGCTGGTGTCCACTACCTGCACATGGCTTTTGTAAACTTGAAATGTGGCTGGTGTAACAAAGAAGTTCTTGTTTTCCTTAATTTCAACTAAATTAATTTAAATCTTCAAACTGGCATATAGCTGATGTCTGTATCCACAGTCCTGCGCTGGGCTGGGCATGGACCTGCTTGCTTGCTCCTGGGCCTCCTACGTGCCAGCCAGCCCTTGGGGTGTTTTTCTCAAGCTCATTGACCAGAGAAACATCATTCCACTGCAGAGGTGGGGAGAGAACAAATCTGGCTTCATGCTCTTTCAGGGCATATTTGAAAAGGTCTCTAGTCTTGTGGAGTTGAGAAGTTCTGGATTAAATAAGGTGACTTTAAGCAGGACTTCTTTAAGCCTTTTTCTATGCTAATGTTCTCCTTAAAACCACTAGGAAAAGAGACTCAGTAAACCACATTTCCAAGTCCAGTAAATTTACACCCATTTGCACAGGACATACAGTTGTGCTTTTGGGCATCCCTGGCTTCTGAGTAAGAAAATGCAACCGAGACATTTATTGGCTGTGTGACCCTGAACTGCAGGTCAGGCTTGTTTTTCTTCAGCACCTTTATCCACAGAAAGCTAATGATGTCTCCTAACTCAGGGGCTCTCTGGAAGGATGGACCAGGTAACATGGTTCTGGGGATGACTAAGACACATTGCCAGTGTTTGGAGAGCCCTGGTCTGATTGCTAAAGATGGAAATGAGCTATACTGAGATGTGCAAGTCCAACAGAAATGGCATGGAGCCTGCTGTGGGACACCAGCATTGAATGTCCCTTCCTCCACTGCTTTTCTCTCTGTCTTCCCTGAGGCTCCGCAGTTTCCTAAGTGGTTTTGAATTTATATGATGATGTTCCTGGGAACATCTGCATAGTTTTCCTCTAGAGTGCTTATAATAATAGCACATCCTCTTGCTATAGGATGGCAAATAAAATTGATGTGATTGGTGATTTTTCTTTCTTTTTTTCTTTTTCTTTTTCTTTTTTTTTTTTGCAGGTTTTGGCTAGGGCTGGGTTTGAACCTGCCACCTCTGGCATATGGAGCCTGCGCCCTACCCCATTGAGCCACAGGCACCACCTGTGATTGGTGATTTTTAATGGGTAGCTACTGGGTAGTGCAGAAATAGTTACTGATCAAGAAGGATGAATAACCTGATGGCCCCAGATCCTCAATCATTGATTTCCTAGGAAGGGGTTGTTTCTGATAGAATTTGAATCATTTTAGTTTCATGTTTAGCCTGGAGGGCTGGAGGGCAGAACATAGAGCCAAAGAGGACTATTCTCAAGCCTTAAGTTGTCATAACATTTTCCCTGCTAGGTTTCGTAATGTTTGGGACATGTGACCCTTCTTCCTTTTATGTTTTTCTCTTAGAATGGGAATGGTTTTCTTATGCCTTACACTGTATTTTGGAAGAACACTAACTTAATTGTCTTCACAGGTTCACAGCTAGAGAGGAATGTTTCCTCAGGATTAACCATACCTCAAGTTTCATCCATGTTTGGTTCAGTTGAGACTTTGGAAATTAGACTTTAGAGTTAATGCTGGAATGAGTTAGACTTTTGGGACTATTGTTATGAGATATATATATTTGGGACTATTGTAAAAAAAAAGAAAAAAATATATATATATAAAACTATTGTGATTTTATATATATATACGTTTTTTGTTTTTTTTTTTTTTTACCTGTGAGAAGGATGTGGGTTTGGGGACACCAGAACTAAATATGCATGTCCTCCCATTCTTTTGTCAAAGCCTTAATCGCCAATGTGATGCTGTTGGGAGATGGGCCCTTTGGTATGTAATTACTGTTAGATGGGGTCATGAGGGTGGGACTCTCAGGATGGGATTAGTGCCCTTCCAAAAAGAGATGCCAGAGAACTTTGTCTCTCTCTCTCACTGCCACATGAGGATAGAATGAAAAGGCAGTCATTTGCAAGCCAGACAAAAGAGACTTCACCAGAATACAACCATGCTGGTGCCTGATCTCAGACTTCCAGCTTCCAGAAGAAAACAAATGTCTGCTGTTTAAGCCAGAAGACTATGGTATTTTGTTATAGCAGTTGGAGCTGGTTCAGACACCTACCTTAAACTATGCTTTCTCTTTAGGCTATAGTTGGGTCTGAAGCTTGTCTTACATGGCCAAGTGTCACGGTAAAGGGAAATTTCACCTTTTCTCTAAGAAAGTTTACTGAAAAATCAACATACAAAAAACAGGTTCATTGGAGGAAAGGCATACAAATTTTATTATTACCTTGCACATGGGGAGAATCACAGAGTAATTACCCATATCCCAGTGAGGCTGAAATAGTTATATAACTTTATTTCATAAGAGAGGGGGAAATGGAAATGTAGGTAAATCTGTTGAATGGCAATAAATGTTTACTCAGAGAATAAATGGACATTCAGGAGAATGGGGGAATTAACACTGACTTGTTCTCCTTGGAAACAGAATGAGTCTGAGAGACAAGCTTATTTTATTTAAGTATCTGGTCAGGTCTGGTCACATTCTTGATCTTCTTACCTTCAGAGAATAATGAAATAACAGAGAGGAAGGAAAGACACCTATTCTTCCTGATGGGTCCATGAGGTCTTTATGTAGCTAGAGGAAAACTTCCTCTTAGGGCCCATTGATATCTAAGAGATTTTCATTCAAAACACTTATTCCAAGGAGCCATATTTTGGGGTAAAATTCACTGAAATCTTTCACAAGCAAAGAATTGGGCCGGGCATGCAGTCTGTATTCAACAACTATTGATGGAGCTCAACATAGGACAGCACATGCCAATCAATGTGCTTCCCAGTACCTGTGCACTTACATATTGGCAGAACAACCAAGTAGGAAGTGATTGTTTTGGGGAGAAAGAACAGTAAGTAAAAACAAGCAGATTGACTTTGTAACCATGAGGCCAGTCCAAACTGGGCTTACTCTGCTGATAAAAAAATGTCTATTTACCTTGTAGGTATAGCAGAGTCCCAAACTGCACATTAGGTAGACTGAGAATACATAATAAAAAAAAGCTTATGTTGATTTCTAACACCCAGAACCAACAATTCCAAGAAGACTGGGACACAACTGGAACCTCAGGGCACCAGCTTGGGAGCCTGAGGGCTGGAGCTCTTTCAGAAGCAAGGAGTCTATTGGCCTGGGAGATCTGGGAAGAAAACCTGCCACAACATACCTTTACCATAAATGGTCTAATCTGAAGCCCTCCAATCAGATTCTGCCAAGACAACATTCCTAAATCTTTTTCCTTGTCCTCAGATCCTATCACTTGCCCCAGGCGCCAAATGAGGAAGACAGATTTGAACCTGTCTCCTTGCTGGCTGGTTTTATAGTAAATCCTTTCTTTTTTTTTCAAAACCAGTGCTGCAGCATTGGCTTCTGCTCTCATTTGGGTAGTGAGCCTGTGCACTTGATAATAGTTTTACCTGAAAGTAAATCTTTCCCTATGAATAGGGGGAGTGGGGTCCGTGGATGTGGGTAAGAAGAAGAGGCCCCTAAATACTGAAAGCAGCTCCATGCATACCAGGGAGAGGAAGGATGGGGCATAATGGGATACCTGAGTTGTGGGGTCAGACCCCAGCCCATATCCCAGGAACAAAAAGCAGCAGTGATGGTCATGAAACTGCCTACACTAAAGTAAGGTTAGAAGGCAAGAACAGTGGCAAGCATCTGATATCTATAGAAACACAGGCATTGCTAAAAGCTGACTAGTTTCATAGCTTGCCTTCCTGTAATTGCATACTGCTTAAAAGTCAGGTGTCTGGAATGAGAGCAAGATGGCAGCCAGGTAACAGCTTCCCTGCAAGTGGGCACTGTGAGTCTGGGGAGATAAGACTCCAGGCATCTATGGCCAGCGAGATATGCCTATAATCATCCCTTTGAGTAACAGGAAATCAGCGAGAGACTTCTGGACCCCAAGAGGAGGACAAAAACAGTGGAAAAGTGGCAAGTGGTCGCATGTGTTCGATCTGTCTAATCCCACCAGCAGCTGTAAGTACAGCAGCAGCGAGACTGCAAACCAGAAAGGCCTTACCTTTCTGAACTGGTTTGGTATTTTTGGACTTGGCACTCAGTTAAACTGCCTTGGGGAGAGCTTGAGCAGGAATGTGGAGAACTTTGGGCATCATCTAGGGCCCCAGACTGAGCCGCTGAGCCAAACGGAGCTAATAGTGTTTGGCTGTGTGCCGCAGGGAGCCATTGTGACAGAACTTCCCCTGGCAAGCTCTGCCCTCAGGGTCACAGAGCAAGGATTGGGTAGGAGCTAGAAACCTAGTGACTGAGCAGCCTAAAGGTGGGAACTGAGCCACCTTACCGCCTTAACCCTCAGGAGCAGAGTGAGACCAGTTTTGTCACACTGGGTAAGTGGATAGCCACTTCTACAGTGATCTCAGTGACAAGCACTTTCCTGGGAAAGCTTCTGCTTAGCCAAGTTTAGAAGTTTAAAGTGCCTTTTAAGAGGGCTGAAGAGAGATTTAGGGTGTCCACCCTGTGGGGATTGAGAAATCAGTGGAGGCCTCCAGTCGTATCAGCATTGTGATTAACATCTCAAACCCCAGAAGACCACCTGTTGCCCAGACAATATTCAACAAGATATATATACTGCTTTTTTTTTTTGTAGTTGTTGTTGTTTATTTTGTTGTTGTTGTTTTGTTTATTAATTTCAACCTTTTCCATACAGATTTTTTCTTTTCTTTTTTTTTCTTTCTTTTCTTTCTCCATTTTTCTAGTTTAAATACAATTTCCCATTGCTGCCTTTTTCAATAATTAGAGCTTCATTTTTGCTAGTGTTTCTACCCCTATTATTTGTTTTTTCACCCAATTTTATACAATAAAGTTTTTTGTTAGCTTGTTTTGGTTTGATTTATAGCATTTTTGTCTTTCCTCTCTACTTGGTGGAGGTAGGGTATTGTGTCTGATCAGGTTAGCAAAGAGTTGCTGACCTCATGGGAACCACCCAACCAGGCACCCCTAGAGGTTGGGTTTTTTTTTAAGATGGTGTCAAAGTACCCTACTGTACACCTATATTGCTCTGTCTCCCTCTTTCTGTGCCTCTTTTCTTTTTGTCAATATTTCAATTTATTATCCCCTCTCCTTTCTCTATTTTCTTTTTTTTCTTTTCTTTTCTTTTCTTTTCTTTTCTTTTCTTTTCTTCTTTCTTTCTTTCTTTCTCTTTCTTTTGTCCCTTCTTGCTCTTCAACCTTCTCATCCTTCTGGTGCTGTACCAAAAGGACTCATCAAAACCTTAGTCCACAGGCATGGGAACTTAAAGAGCAAGAGAAAATGAAAGAAAAATTATGGCAAGGAAACAGATAAAAAAAATCACTCATCAGGAAGAGTCAGCAGAAAACTTCAGGCAATATGAAGAACCAGTCCACAGCAACCCCTCCAAGGGACCATGAGGTAGCTACTGCAGAGGATTCTACCTATAAAGAAATGTTAGAAATGACAGAAAAGGAATTTAGAATACATATAATGAAAACAATCAAGGAAATGATGGAAACAATGAAGGAAACTGGTATAAAGTGGAAAATAACCAAAAGGAAATTCAAAAACAGAATTAAATAAGAGATGAGCAATATGAAGAATATAGAAAGGATATAGCAGAGCTGAAGGAACTGAAGCAGTCAATTAGGGAACTTAAAGATGCAATGGAAAGTATCAGCAACAGGTTAGACCATGCTGAAGAAAGAATTTAGGAGGTAGAGGACAAAGTTCTTGAGATAACTCAGATAGTTAAAGAGGCAGAAAAGAAGAGAGAGAAAGCAGAACATTCACTGTCAGAATTATGGGACTTTTTGAAGCGTTCTAACATATAAGTTACAGGAATCCCAGAAGGGGAAGAAGAATGCTCCAGAGGAATGGAAGCCATATTAGAGAATATTATAAATTAAAATTTCCCAAATATCAGCAAAGATTCTGACACACTGCTTTCAGAGGGATATTGGACCCCAGGTTACCTCAACTCTAACCAAGGTTCTCCAAGACACATTGTGATGAACCTGTCCAAAGTCAAGACCAAAGAAAAGATTCTGCAAACTTCCAGGAGTAAGTGCCAGTTGACCTACAGGGGCAAATCCATCAGAGTGAATGCAGACTTCTCTAATGAAACTTTCCAAGCAAGAAGACAATGGTCATATACCTTTAATCTACTTAAACAGAACAATTTTGTACCCTGCTAAGCTAAGCTTTAATATTGATGGAGAAATCAAATCATTTACTGAGATACAAACATTGAGGAAATTCACCACAACAAAACCAGCTCTACAGGAAATACTTCCACCTTTTCTACAACACACTGACCATCACAATGGATCAGCAGCAAAGTAAGAACTCAGAAATTAAAGGACAGAAGCTAACCTCCACACTGATGGTAAAGATAAAACTAAGCAATGGACTCTCACAAAATAAGATGAATAGAATACTTCCACAATTATCAATTATCTCAATAAATGTTAATGGCTTGAATTCCCCACTGAAGAGACATAGATTGGCTGACTGGAT
>CAUYPK010037239.1:0-28815 GCA_963574355.1 Loris lydekkerianus | reverse complement strand
CTGACCACCTCCCCACACTGACCACATCCCCACACTGACAACCTCTCCATACTGACCACACCCCCACACTGACCGCCTCCCCAGACTGACCACCCCTGACCACCCCCCCACATTGTCCACCTCCTCATACTGACAGCCTCTTTCCACTGACCCCCTCCTCACACTGACCACCCCTGACCACCTCCCCACACTGACCACCTCCCCACACTGACCACCTCCTCACACTGACAGCCTCTTTCCACTGACCACCTCCCCACAATGACCACCTCCTCACACTGACCACCTCACCACTATGACCACCTCATCACACTGACCACCTCCCCATACTGACCACCATGACCACCTCTCCACACTGACCACCTCCCCACACTGACCTCCTCTTCACACTGACCACCTCCCCATACTAACCACCTCCTCACACTGACCACCTCCCCACACTGACCACATCCCCACACTGACAACCTCTCCATACTGACCACACCCCCACACTGACCGCCTCCCCAGACTGACCACCTCCCCACACTGACCACCTCCCTAAGTTGACCTAATTTTCACAGATGAGACCCACACTGCATGTACCTGTCGGTACAGGAGGCCTAGCTCCTTATGCTGACCACCTCTGTGGTACCTGTCGGTACAGGAGGCCTAGCTCCTTATGCTGACCACCTCTGTGGTACCTGTCAGTACAGGAGGCCTAGTTCCTTATGCTGACCACCTCTGTGGTACCTGTCGGTACAGGAGGCCTAGTTCCTTATGCTGACCACCTCTGTGGTTGACCAGTTTGTTACAGTCCCTTGAGTGGTCAGCTCACAGAGGTCTGCTGTATAATAAAGCACAGATGTAGCTGCAATCTCCACAACGATCCATGAAGTGCACGGGTATTTCATTCCCATTTTGTGGCCAAGAAAACAGGTGCAGAGAAGCTAAATCTAAGGATGTGTTTCTAAATCCAGTAAGAATCAGAGCAGAGATTCCCCCACATCTGGCTACACGAGGTCCGGGGGCTGAGCTGCCTCTACGGCCCGTGTGCACCTGTCACCACGGCCCCCTGTGTGAACCGGGCATGGCTTTCCTTCCTGGGAGAAAATGCCTGGCTTGTACCATTCCTGGGCTAATTTTCTAGGGAATTGGTTCCTCTGTGTTTTGAGAGTTTAACCTGTGCAAGCTGCTCTGGGGAGTGCAGGGAATTCTGTGAAAGGTACACAGGCCCAGTCAGCTCTCGGGGTGGTGGTGTCTGCACCAGGCACAGGTCCAGACTGCAGTGTGGGCCTTGACCCTCTGACCTCTCTGCCTGTCTGTTTATCCACTCTGCTTCCTGTGCAGCTGATGTCACTGCAGCTTGAAATTTGCCCTAGTTGGTCCCTGGGAAGAGTGGTGGTGATGGGCACAGAGCAGGGTTGCCGGCTTCAGTCTGTAGGCCTAATCCCAACACTGCCCAGCCTGGCAGCTCAGGGGCTCAGAATGGTTGCTCATTACCAAATCATTGGGGTAAAAAAGGTGACTAGATTTCATGACACGTGAAAAGGGTACAAAACTTCAACTCAGGCTCGGTGCCCATAGCTCAGTGGTTACAGCGCCAGCCACATGCACCAAGGTTGGTCGGTTTGAACCCGGCCTGAGCCAGCTAAACAACAATGACAACTGCAAAAGAAAATAGCTGGGTGTTGTGGCAGGTGCCTGTAGACCCAGCTACTTGGGAGGCTGAAGCAAGAGAATCACTGAAGCCCAAGAGTTGGAGGTTGCTGTGAGCTGTGACGCCACAGCACTCTACTCAGGGCGACATAGTGAGACTCTGTCTAAAAAAATAAAATAAAATAACTTCAACTCCGTGTCTGTAAGTAAAGCTACACTGGAATTCAGCAACACCTGCCCTTTCCATACTGTGCAGGGCTGCTCTCACTGCCACAGCCGGGCCGGGGAGCTATGATAGGGACTGTGTGGCTTGCACAGCTGGAAATATTTGCCATCAGCCCTTTCCAGAAAAGGTTTGCTGAGCCCAAGCACAGTGTCCCTTCTCTTCCTGTGATGACAAACGTTCGGGTTTGCAGCAGCCTTCACAGGGTGGGCTCACACCATCAGTGCTCAGAGTGGAAGAGGTGGTGTTGGGAGCTGAGGGCAGCAGTGTGCATGCCGTGAGCTGTCTGCACCTGCAGCTTCTGGGGACCTCTGAGGCAGCACCTGTAGTATCATTGAGAGGACGGGGACTGTGTTGGGCCCCGACGGGCAGGGCAGGCCTCTGACCTGTGCTCAGGTGATGTTCTTTGAAGGGAGACAGACTGGGCAGGCTCAAGAGACCCCTCCTCCTACACCTCCCTGTGTGCTGACACCTGCCTGTGTGATGCTGGTCTGTCCATGTGATGATGGCACCAGCTTTTGCATGGCACTGTCTGCCCCCAGTGGGGACAGTTTGACATTTGGTCTGGGAACTGACCCCTCAATATGACAGACAGGAGGTGCTGAGACACCCCAGGCATTAGTGGGGAAGCTGGCCTGGGGGTGGCCCGTGGGGACTCTCGGTCTCTTCCAGTCACAGCTGGCGTTTCCCAGGGAAGAGGGACTGTTGTGGAAGGACCAGGGCAGCACAAATCTACCATCGTGACTATTAGGCACACACAGTTCAGTAGCGTGAAGTATATTCACACTGGTGCTCAACATGTCTCCAAAACTCTTCATCTTGCAAAAGGGAAACTGTTCTCATCAGATAATAACTCCCCTCTCCCTCCTCCCCAGCCCCTGGCTGTACCCACCTTTGTACTTTCTGTCTCTAAGGATTTGACTACTCCACTAACCTCAGTAAGTGGAATTGGGCAGGATTTATCTTTCTGTGCCCGGCTTATGTCACTGAGTGTCCTCAAGGTTCACCCACATTGCTGCAGGTGTCAGAATTCCCTTCCTTTCTAAGGATGAGCCCTATTCCATCATATGGACATACCACATTTCATTTATCCACTCATCCCTCCGTGAACACTTAGGCGCTTCTCTTAACGATTGTTAAGAAAGCTACTATGGCTTGGCGCCTGAAGCTCAGCAGCTAGGGCACCAGCCACATACACCAGAACTGGCAGGTTCAAATCTAGCGGGGGCCTGCCAAACAACAATGACAACTACAACCAAAAAATAGCCGGGCCTTGTGACAGGCGCCTGTAGTCCCAGCTACTGAGGAGGCTGAGGCAAGAGAATCACTTAAGCCCAAGAGTTTGAGGTTGCTTTGAGCTGTGACGCCACGGCACTCTACCAAAGGTGACAAAGTGAGACTCTGTCTCACCAAAAAAAAAAAAAAAAAAGAAAGAAAGAAAGCTGCCATGAACACAGGTGCACAAATACTTAGCATCTGTTTGCAACCCTGTCATCAATCTTTGGGATGTATGCCCAAAAGTGGTATTGGAACCACATGATTTATTTTTAGTTTTAGTTTTTGAGAAGCTGCTGTACTGTCCCCACAGCTCCTGCACTATTTTACTGATACCAAATTTTCAAGATACACAAAAATCAGGAAACATAAAATGCACGTGAACCAAAACAAATGAAGTCCTCCCAGCAACACCACTAAGCTGAGCAAGTTGGAAGGACGCCGTCTGCTGTGTTTCTTGGAAGTGGAACAATAGACCGCAACTCAGTCTATCTCAAAACTTTTCTTTTAATTTTCGTATATTTCTGCCAGCCGCGCACAAGGGTTCCAATGCCTTGTTGTCCTTGATTACACGTGTTGTTTGCTGTGACAGCTGTCATCCTAGTGGGTGTGAGGTAGTTTTATTTTGTTTCTGAATAAGGTATAATTTTCATCCAGTGAAACGCATGGAACTTATTTCCCATGGGAGGAGTCTTGACAGATGCAACTCTCGTGAAACTCACATATGATTGAGAAATAGTGTTTCCAGTGCTCCAGGAAGTTCCCTCTAATCCTTTCCCTCCTCGCCTGGCCTCAGATTGCTGTCACCACTGCAGAGCTGTGCCCAACCTCGCATGTTGTGCCCAAAGGCCCACATGCACAGCTGGGTTGGGGTGGATCTGAGCCCAACTCCCTGTGTGCCTGGCTGCCCATAGTGAAGATGGCCGGGGTGTGAGGGGACAAGGTTGCCCCCCACCCTTGTACCACCAGGAGCAGGGGTGTGGGGGATGTGTGTGCGGGTGCGAGGGTCCTCCCAGCACAGCACAGTGGCAGCTCCAGCCTCTCCTGGAGCTTGGCTGTGTTTCCTTTTGGAAGCCAAAGGACAGGATGCCTGGCCCTCCCAGTGACAGCAGGGTGATGTCAGCCCAGGTGCTTCCTGGAAGCCAGGCGGGTGTGCAGCCTGCTGCCTGGCAGAGCTGAGGGAAGGCTCCCAAAGGAGGGACAGTGCCACAAGCCACGGTGCCTCCAAGATGTGAACAACTTTCCCCATTAGAAGGTTGAACGTTTATTCTGAGGGACTCACATCCCTCACCGGCTACAGGGTAGTTTATACGTATTTTCAGGATCAGCATCAGGTGAGATCCACGCTTCCCAGTGACAACCAGGCTGGTGGCAAGGGAAGTCTGTCCCTGGGCCCAGGCCTGTCGCCCCCTCACTGTGGGTTTGCTCAGCAGCACGGATGAGCCCATTCCTTCCTCAGAGCTGCCCTTTTTCATTTAACTTTCAGCAAACAGTTATTTCCACCAAGCAGGCCAGATGGTGGGGGTGGGGGCTCCCATGAGAACAGCGCCACACTTATGTACCTATCTGTGTTGGGGACGCAGCCCGGGATGGCTGCCTGTGTCTGGGGAAGTCACTGGGACTGTCACCCCATCCCACGGTGTTGGTTCTCATGCTACATCAGGTGTGCTGTGTGGCCAACTTACACAGCTGTACATAACAACTGTTAGGGTATGCACTCATGTTTATGATGTATCTGCACTTTTCTTGGTGATTTCCCGCCATTTCCATAGGACAAGCAGGAAGAAAAGCTTTAAAACTGTTTGCTTCTATTTTTAATGGTGACCAACCTTTCTTTGTTTTTTCTTTCTTTCTTTCTTTTTTTTTTTTTTGAGATGGAGTCTCACTCAGTCCCCCGGGTAGAGTGCTGTGATGTCATACATAGTAGCTCACAGCAACCTATAACTCTTGGCTCAAGCAAACCTCCTGCCTCAGCCTCCCAAGTCACTGCGATTACAGGCATCCACCACAACACCTGGCTAGTTTTTCTATTTTTGGTAGAGACGTGGTCTCGGTATTGCTCAGGCTGGTCTTAAACTCCTGAGCTCAAGGGATCCACCTGCCTCAGCCTCTCAGAGTGCTGGGATTACATGTTTGAGCCACCGAGCTTGGGCAACACCTTTCCCTTAAATGAATCTTTCCTGGTGAGAGTGCTGTAGGAGGAATAAGCAAAGGTTCTGTGGCTGAGCTGGCCAGTGTGCCTCCCGTCCAGGGCACCCTCGGCAAAGCCCAAGTGCACAGAGGCTCCTGTTCTAACCCAGGAGGCCCAGTTTGCAAGCCCCAGCCTTGCCCCCTGCAAGGCTGCCTTTGGGCTGCCCCTGAGGCATGCTCAGGTACAAAGTCCAGATTAAGACCACAAGTTGGGGGTGTAGGGTCCTGCTGCCCTGGCACATGCTGAGCCAGCAGGGAGCCCACCAACTGGTCAAGCAGAGGCCCCAGGCTGTTCTCTCTGCAGCCACCCTCCATGCATGTAGCTAGCGCCATAACAACTGTGTTACAGGTGCCAAGCCGGCCTGCTGCCTTTAAACCGTGCCTATCTCAGACCTGCAAGCCTCCTCACCCCCCCAGGGGACCCCTCTGCCTCTCACTCCCCCAGCTATTGTGGGAAACCCCTGAGGCCCATGTTCAGGAGAAAAGTTGGCAGCCTGCACTCACAGCTGTGCCTTTTGGAATCATTGTTTTTGTGAAGTAGTTCAGACCAGGCAGTTAAAAAGACAAAGAGCTTGCGTCAAAAACGGCCTAGTGTCCAGTCTAAGAAACAGGACACTACAACAGAATCCAGGCCCCAGAAGCCCCTGAGGTGACAGTGTCAAAAGTCCCAAATCTGAGGTCAGGGCCGGTAGCTAAATAAGTAGGGCACCAGCAACATACATCGGGGTTGGCTGGTTCAAACCTGGCCGGGGCTTGCTAAACAACAATAACAACTACAACATCGACAAAAAAAAAAATAGCCAGGCATTGTGGCTGTCACCTGTAGTTCCAGCTACTTGGGAGGCTGAGGCAAGAGAATTGCTTAAGCCCAAGAGTTGGAGGTTGCTGTGAGCTGTGACGCTACAGCACTCTACTGAGGGTGGCATAGTTAGACTCTGTCTCCAAAAAAAAAAAAGTCCTGAATTTGGTGTCAACATTCTGTGTGTGTGTTTGTGTTTGCACTCCTAATAACCCAGGTTTCTTCTCCATGATATGTAACCCCGTATGGAGGAGCATGTGAGATACACAGTGTACAGGTATGTAAAGATTGACCCATGAGCAACATGGGGGTGAGGGGTGCCGACTCCCCAGGGGGGTTAATTTGACTATAACTTTTGACTCCCCAGACCCTATCTACTAATACCCTGTTGTTGACTACAAACCTCACCGATAACATAAATGGGTGATTTACACATATTTCACGTACATACATGATTTACGTGTATTATTTTCTGCATTACTACAGTCAAGTACGCCAGAGAGAAAAATCATAAGGAAAAGAATAATATTTGCTGTTCACCAATTTATTTATTATTCGACTTCGTCTTCACGTGGGGTGGCCAGAGGAGGAGGGGGAAGAGGAGGGGACAGTCTTGCCATCTCCGGGGTGGAGTAGGCAGAAGTTCCCCCGCTAGAATAAGTGGGCCCGTCTAGTTCCAACCTGTGTTGTTCAGAGGTCAATGTTACATACCGACAGTGTCCCCCATAATGCACCCACATTAGAAGCATTGTTGTCCACACATCACACACACGGATTACCCTACGTGTCTAATTTGAGCACCTCTTGTAATTGCAGAAGTGACTTGTATTCCTCTTTTGTTATATTCCTGGTATATATTGAGTATCATATTTCAATACGTTTTTTTCCTTTCTTAAAATGTGCATACATTTATTTGGCACCCTTTGTAAATGTATTTTTAGGTATGTATCTATCTCCCTCCCAGTTTTCTAGCTGCTTACCACGCTCGTACAGGCACCAGGGCTTCCAAGGATGAGCATTGCCACATGGCCTTACCAAGTTGAGTGCTGTGACGTCACACAGCTCACAGCAACCTCAAACCTTGGCACAAGCAATCCTCCTGCCTCAGCATCCCAAGTAACTAGGACTATAGGTGCCTGCCACAACACCCAACTAATTTTTTAATTTTTAGTAGAGACAGGGTCTTGCTTTTACTCAAGCTGGTCCAGAACTCCTGAGCTCAAGCAATCCACCTGCCTCAGCCTCTCAGAGTGCTGGGATTACAGGTGTGAGCCACTGCACCTTGACTATAGGTCTTCCTGTTTTTAATAACATTTCATCTCTTATATTTATCTTTAAGCCCCTTTAATATACATTGTATGATAAAAGATACTTTTTACTTTTCTTTTTTCGTAGAGACAGGGTCTCACTTTATCGCCCTCAGTGTTATGGCATCACACAGCTCACAGCAACCTCCAACTCCTGGATTTAGGCAATTCTCTTGCCTCAGCCTCCCGAGTAGCTGGGACTACAGACACCCGCCACAATGCCCGGCTATTTTTTTTGTTGCAATTTGACCAGGGCCAGGTTTGAACCCTCAGTATATGGGGCCGGTGCCATACACGCTTCATTGAGCCACAGGCACCGTCCATAAAAGATACTTTTTTAAAACAGCATTCTCTAGTCCTTTGGCTAGTTAGGGTGCCTAGATACTATTCAGTTCTGAACATTGCTCTTGGGTCCCACAACCATCACTATGTTGGCAAAAAATATGGGGGTGATGGTGACGCCTGTAGCTCAGTGAGTAGGGTGCCGGCCACGTACACCGAGGCTCATGGGTTCAAGCCCATCCCTGGCCAGCTAAAACAACAATGGCAACTGCAATAACAGCAACAACAACAACAACAAAAATAGGCAGGCGTTGTGGCAGGCACCTGTAGTCCCACCTACTTGGGAGGCTGAGGCAAGAGAATCACTTAAGCCCAAGAGTTGGAGGTTGCTGTGAGCTGTGATGCCACAGCACTCTACCGAGAGCAACATAGTGAGACTGTTTAAAAAAAAAAAAAAAGAATATGGGGGTGATAGCAAGCGTGATACAGCAGAAAGTTTAAAATAAGAAGAAAATTTATTAGCAATGGGTGACTCTGTGCTAATACACTTGAACATTTAAACGAAAAGGATAATTTCTAGGAAAAAAAAAGTGTTCCACACCTGGATTTAAAATTAAAAAAAAATCTTCTTTTGCTTCTTTTTGGAGTCTTTTGTAATTATTTTCATCATCTTTCCCATCTCCCCACCCCACCTTTTTTTTTTTTTTTTTTTTTGCTGTTTTTGGCCAGGGCTGGGTTTGAACCCACCACCTCCAGTATATGGGACCAGCGCCCCACTCCT
This sequence comes from Loris lydekkerianus, assembly GCA_963574355.1. Classification (NCBI taxonomy): domain Eukaryota; kingdom Metazoa; phylum Chordata; class Mammalia; order Primates; family Lorisidae; genus Loris; species Loris lydekkerianus. The sequence goes on along the minus strand of CAUYPK010037239.1, from coordinate 20,326 downwards.
TTGAGCCAAAGGCCCGTCTTTTCCCCCTTTTTTAAGGGAATATAATGTAAGGTAGCAAAATAAGAGTGTGACGTGTCCCACCTCTGTGGGACACATTCTCAGTTACACCCTGGGCATCTCCAGCAGAAACTTTGCAGCCCAGTCCCCCCAGACTGGTGTTGTCAGATTAGACTGTGGGAGACCACCACTGGTCAAGGACTTTTTTAAAAAATTGTGTTCCAGGGTGGCGCTGTGGCTCAGTGAGTAGGGTGCCAGCCCCGTATACCAAGGGTCGTGGGTTCAAACCCAGCCCTGCCCAAACTGCAACAAAAAAATAGCCGGGTGTTGTGGCAGACACCTGTAGTGCCAACTACTTGGGAGGCTGAAGAACGAGAATTGCCTAAACCCAGGAGTTGGAGGTTGCTATGAGCTGTGACGCCACAGCACTCTACTGAGGGTGATATAGTGAGACTCTGTCTCTAAAAAAAACAAAATAAAAAAAATTGTGTTCCTCTCTCCTCTCTAGGTTCACTCTCTCTCTTTTTTTACCCACAAAAGAGAAGCTTTTATGGAAGCTCTTTCATAAAGCCTTCTCACTTGTCATGAGCTGTTGTCATCTCTCCAGAGGAGGCAAGTGCATGTCCAGCCCGGGAGGTCAGTGGGTGCAGACTCTTGCCTGCCTTTGTGTGTGGAGAGAAGGGCAGGCGCTGTAAGTTCCCTGTCTCCTCCATCCCTGAAGCAGAATCATCCTTCCATATGTTGACAGGTGACATTAGCAGTGCATGTTACCATATTGTGGACAACAGGGCCACAGTGCTTGGGAAGGACCTGGGTTTGGGAGTTGATGACTTGGAGGTGGGGCTGTTTCCCCCCAACATGAGCCTCCATGGAAAGGGAGTCTGGGCTTGGCACCTGTACCTCAGTGATTAGGGCACCTGCCACATACACTGGGCTGGCGGGTTCAAACCCAGCCTGGGCCTGCCACACAACAATGACAACAACAACAAAATAGCCAGGCATTGTGGCAGGCACCTGTAGTCCCAGCAGCTCGGGAGGCTGAGGCAAGAGAATCTTTAAAGCCCAAGAGTTAGAGGTTGCTGTGAGCTGTGACTCCAGGGCACTCTACCGAGGGCGACATAGTGAAACTCTGTCCAAAAAAAAGGAAAGAAAAGATGAAAAAAAGAAAGAAGGAAGGAAGGAAGGAAGGAGAGAGAGAGAGAAAGAAAGGGAGAGAGTTTGTGGGTGGTTCCTGTGGCTCAGTGAGCTGGGCACTCAGTGAGGGTGGCGGGTTCGAACTCAGCCCCTGCTGAATTGCAACAAAAAAATAGCTGGGCGTTGTGGCAGGTGCCTGTAGTCCCAGCTACTCGAAGCTGAGACAAGAGAATCACCTAAACCCAGGAGCTGGAGGTTGCTGTGAGCTGTGTGACACCACGGCACTCTACGGAGTGTGATAAAGTGAGACTCTATCACTACCAAAAAAAAAAAAAAAAAAAAAAACAGAAAGAAAGAAAAGGAGTCTGTCCCAACTGTCAAGTGTCCACCTCAGTGGTCTTTGGGATGAATAGCTTTGTTGATTTTGTTTGCATTCCTGGAGGAGGAGATTATCATTTTGAAGAAGTTGGTAGTGTCTTTTCTCCTAAAAGTAGGGCAGTAGAGAGGAACTATGTCATTTATGGTTCAGATAGGATGGAAGCATTGGAATGTTTGGGGTCTTGATCCCTGCGGTTTAACTTTTGTTTGGGGAAAATTTTTCGAGACAGTCTCCCTTTCCCAACCAGGCTAGAGAGGAGAGATATTATAGCTCACTGCAGCCTTGAACTCCTGGGCTCACGCGATCCTCTTGCCTCAGCCTTCCAAGTAGCTGGGACGACAGGCACCCACCACAACCTCCGGCTAGTATTTATTTATTTAGTATTTTTAGACGAGAGTCTCATGCTGTGTCCTGGCTAGAACACTGATACTCAATGTCATCATAGCTCACAGCAAACTCAGACTCTTGGGCTCAAGCAATCCTCCTGCCTCAACCTCCTGAGGAGCTGAGACTACGGGGCCTGCCACTAAAATGCTTGGCTAGTTTTTTTATTTTTTTGTAAAGACAGGGTCTCATTCTTGCTCAGGCTGATCTCAAGAACTCCTAAGCTCCTTGGCCTCCCAAGAGTGCTAGGATTACAGTCGTAAGTCACCACGCCCAGCCTAACAAGACATGTTTCTTAACTTGAAGAAGGGTGGGGGTAAATTGATGTCGCCCAGTGGAGACGAATGTGCCTGTTTTATGAGCCTCTAGGCCACGCGTAGGTGAACAGTCATCCATTGTCATTCAACTATTTGGTATTATTTGTTACATAAATCAAGGTAACGCCTAACACAGTCCAAGTCTTTAAATCAATTGCCTTTCCTCTTTGGAACATTAAGTTGAGTTGTTGCCAAGAGTGCCAGGAAACAGAGGCTCCAAGTGGCATTTCAATGAGGAATGTACTTATTCCCCACTGGATGCAGGGCTCACGACTCCCACCCACTTGCCAAGTCACCAAGTTTGTCTTTGCAGAGCTTCGCACTGACACTGCGGTGACTTACAGCTGGCATGTTTGCTGAGATTCGTGTTCTCATACTGGGAGGGAGAAGTGTGGGACAGTGGTTTATTAGCTTTCTAGGGCTGCCATCACTGTGTTCCACAGCCCAGGAGGCCGAAAAAGCAGAGATTTATTGCTTCTCAGCTCGGCAGGCTGGAAGCCCTAGATCAGGGGTCCTCAAGCTATGGCCCGCAGACCACATGAGGCAGTGTGATTGTATTTGTTCCCGTTTTGTTTTTTTACTTCAAAATATAATATGTGCGGTGTGCATAGGAATTTGTTCATAGTTTTTTTTAAAAAAACTATAGACCGGCCCTCCAACAGTCTGAGGGATAGTAAACTGGCCCCCTGTTTAAAAAGTTTGAGGACCTCTGCAAACAGGCAGGACAGGAGGATTGCATCTTCTGAGGTCTGTCGATCTGTCTCCTCCCACATCCTCACAGGGCCTTCCCTCTGTGCGTGGCTGTGTCCTCATCTTTTCCCATATTGATACACCCCACCCCCGTTCAAGGTTGGACAGGGGACCCCAGTTTTCCTAGGCTTGGGCAAGTTTTTGAAGGGAACACCCTCACCTTTTGCCCTGAGCTGGAGGGACTGCATTCATTCTTTTGTCAATAACACTCGTGAATGATGAAAATGTGTTTCTATTTGCCAAGTCCTGGCCAAGTGTAATTCTCAAGACCTAAACCCCTAGATAAAGAGCCCAACCCAACGGGGAGGAGAGACTCCCCGGTTGGTTTAGTATTTTTCCCCCTTCCAGAAGCTCTAGTGTTTTTTACTTCTTCTGTATTCCTTTCTAACTTCAAATAAAAAATCCTATCTTATTGCTGATCTGTGGTTCATTCTTGGAATCTGAAGAGCAAAATTCTGGTATCAATATCAGATAAGGGCCCACCCAATCACTTCATTTTTTTTTTTGAGACAGAGCCTCAAGCTGTCACTCTGGGTAAAGTGCCGTGGCATCACAGCTCACAGCAACCTCCAACTCCTGGGCTCAAGCGATTCTCCTGCCTCCACCTCCCAAGTAGCTGGGACTACAGGCACCTGCCACAAGGCCCGGCTATTTTTTGGTTGCAGCCGTCATTGTTGTTTGGAGGATCTGGGCTGGATTCGAACCTGCCAACTCAGGTGTATGTGGCTGGCACCTTAGCCGCTTCAGCCACAGATGCTGAGCCCCAATCACTTCACTTTAAATAAATTGCCTGTTTAAAGATTCCCATCCCTGAAGACAGCCACAGGAGTTACGACTTTAACATGAACTTTTTGGGGGAGGAGATAGGGGCACAATTCAACCCACACCAGGAGAAGCACAGAAAAGTTTCAGCTGTTGTAAAAGAAGAGGTTCAGACCCTCCATCTCCAAGGCAATGCCCCTTCATCTGAGGTGTCCCTAGCGTCGTCTCTGAGGAATGCCTAGCACATGCCTGCCTGGCATGCAGAGCCTGGGGACCCCCACCATCTGCTTCCTCCCCGCCTCTGGACCTTGCACTTTCCTGCAGGTCTTTAGATACGGGGGAAGAGGAGGTTTGTGTGTGGGTGGGCAGGAAGTCAGAGATCTGGGCAGACCTCCCCAATCACAATGGATGTGTGTTAGAAACGGGAATGTTCTGGACTCATAAAGTCCACATCTAAGAGCTTCAGGTTGGAAGGAAATCAAGAAAAGCTAGCGGAATGTGCTCATAGAATGTCCCCATCCAGCAATTGTCACCAAAGTAAGAGAACCGTCTACAGAGTTATCCTTGCTGCCGTCAGCCTGCTGTTCATCAGAGAGGTCAATCAACGGACTAATAGCAATGCACATAACAAGAAAAAATATTCGCAAATCATATATCTGATAAGGGGTTAATATCCAGCATATGCTATAAAGAACTCCCATAGCTCAACAACAACAAAAATCAAATACTCTAATTGGAAAACAGGCAAAACCAGGAGCTATCACCTCACACCCATTAGGATGGCTGCTATTAAAAAAAAACAAACAAACAAACAGAAATTAACAAGTGTTGGCAAGGATGTAGAAAAGTCGAAACCTCTGTCCACTGCTGGTAGGAATGTAAAACGGTACAGCTGTCATTACAGTAAGGAGGCTCCTCAAAAAATTAAACATAGAATTATCACATGTCACGCCAATTTGACATCTGGTCATATGCCTGAAAGAACTGAGTGGGGTCTCAGAGAGAGATGTACACACCCATATCTAGGGTGGCATTATTGACAACAGCCAAGAAACGGAAGCAACCAAAGTGTCCATCAGCAGATGACTAGGTAAAGAAAAAATGTGATCTACCCATACAGTGGGGCTACCATCCAGCCGCAACAAAACAGAAAATTCTGACACAGGCTACAACACAGATGAACCTTGAGTACTAAGTGTCACAAAAGGACAAATGCCGAACGATTCTATGAGGCCTAGAGCAGTCCCATTCAGAAAGGGGATAGTAGTTGCCAGGGCTAGGAGAAGGGACAAAGGGGAATTCCTTGATGGGCATGGAGTTTCAGGTCTGCAGGATCAAAACGTTCTGAAGATCTGTTTTGCAATAATGTAAATACACCTACCACTACCAAACTATAGATTTAAAAATAGTTAAGACTGTAAATTTTATAAGTTGTGTTTTTTGCCATAATAAAAATCAAATCAGGCTGGGCATAGCTGCTCACGCCTGCCTGTAATCTCAGCACCCGGGAAGGCTAAGGCAGGAGGACTGCTTAAGGTCAGGAGTTTGCCACTAGCCTGAGCAACATAGTGAGATCCCATCTCTAGAGAAAATTTAAGAATTAGCTGGGGGCTCGGTGCTTGTAGCTCAGCAGCTAGGGCGCCAGCCACATACAGCGGAGCTGAAAGGTTCGATTCCAGCCTGGGCCTACCAAACAACAATGACAACTACAACAAAAAAAATAGCTGGGCATTGTGGCCAGGGCTTGTAGTCCCAGCTACTTGGGAGGGTGAGGCAAGAGAATCGCTTAAGTCCAAGAGTTTGAAGTTGCTGTGAACGGTGACACACAGCACTCTACCCAGGGTGACATAGTGAGACTGTCTAAAAAAAAAATTAACTGGGGCTGATCGTGATGGTTCACGTTTGTAATTCTAACACTCTTCCAGGCCCAGGCAGGTGGATTGCCTGAGCTCAGAAGTTTGAGACCAGCCTGAGCAAGAGTGAGACCCCCATCTCTAAAACAGAAAAACTAGCCGGGCATTGTGGCAGGCACCTATAGTCCCAGAGGCAAAAAGATCACTTTACCCCAAGTGTTTGAAGTTGCCGTGAGCTGTGACACTACAGCACTCCACCCAGGGGGACACAGTGAGATTCTTTCTCAAAAACAAAAAAAAAAAACAAAAAAAAGAAAGAAACGTGTCATGTTGTTCCAAATGTACCTTTGTCTTGGTGAAGGATTGTGTTAAGTGATTCCAAAAAATGACTTGTGTATTTTTTCTCTAGGGAAACTCTTGTATATTATTGTAGCTCAAAACATCTCTTGAACACAATTGTTAATCAGGAATGAAAATCAGAATTTGTCCCCCGGCCCAGCTGGCACATCTGATGTGGCCCCGAGCGATGGCCCCTGCGGGGTGGGCGTCTTCCCGTGACTTCAGGCCACTCAGGGGGAGATTTTGCTGCTTGGGGAGGAAAGCTCAGCTTGAGGCCGTTCCTGTTTTGTCTCGCTGGAATTCAAAGATATTTGTTAAGCCTTTTGCCCCCACTTGAGTGGAGAGGCCTGGAAGGAGGTTTCGCAAGCCTGACCGTGCAGCGCTCCTGAGAAAACCTGCTCAAAAGAATGATTTCATGAGAGAGGAACCAGTATTTGCTTTTTTTTTTTTCTCTCTCCTCCCTCTAACTTCCCAGGGGAAGGCTAATCTTTAGAAACACAGAACCTCTGGAGGCCAATAAAACCAAGAGCAGGAGAAGCCGGCTTGTTTCATTGTTGCGGCCATGAAATAGAGTTTGTTTTCGTTACTGTTCTTTTTCCCTTCAGGAAAACTCTGGCCTAAGAGCCCTGTAAGATTGTTCTTGCACCCCTGGTTCTGGTTTTCCCGCCATTGTTCCAGTTGCCTTTTTAATCACCATGATCTCAGTCAAGGTCAATGTAACTCTTGTTTCATGTACTTGTGGTTCGCCTGCTGGGGGAAGCGCGTTAAAAGGCCTCGTTGGTTACCACCCTTTGATGTCAACAGCCACCTCCTAGAGTCTCCCCAAAGCCAGCACGGGGTGTTGGCAGGATGGTGACAGCTGGGCCACTCTGCTGGACTGTCTGCTTGGGGGGTTCCCAGCCCAGCAGCATGTGGGGCGTCCGTAGCACGGATGGAGAGCCTTTCTTTGCAAGCCTGGATGCCTCTGTTGAGGGGTTCAGGGAGGCCCTGGTGTTCTGAGTGTACTTGGGTTGCCTGCACTGTGTCTGATCCCAGAACAGGAACGTGAAGAAGTGGCATTGCACAGTAGACTTGGACTTACATCAGCGGTTGGGGTACCAGAGCGTCCGAGAAGGACCTGAAATACTTTTATGTGCACAGTGACAGTGAAATGTGGGGGCCTCTCGGGGCCAGGTGATGCTCAGAAAGAGGAGTTTAGGCAAGGAAAGGGTTGAAGGGCCGGGCTGGGGGTGGGAGGGTGGGGTGGGGTGAGAACCCCTTCCCAGGGTAGCCTCTCTGCTCCAGAAGCTCCCAGACTAAGCCTTCAGGTTCCTGGATGAGGTAGGACCACCCCTTCCGCAAGCTCCAGCCTCTGCCCTGCAGGGCTCCCTTGCTGCTTCCTGAGACCTGGCGAGGTTTTAAGCAGAGGAAAATGATGACAAATGGAGTCACTTCTAGGTCAGCACTGGAATCCCTCTGTCACCTATTGGGAGCAGAAGCAGGGTCATCTGGGGGTGCCCAGGCCCCTCTAGCATTGAGGCAATGGGACCCCATGAGGCTTTACCTCTTCTCTGTCTAGCCCTTGAATGTATGTCCACCCCTCTAGAATCAGCTTGCTTTTTTTTTTTTTTTTTTTTTTTGAGATAGTCTCACTCTGTTGCCCAAGCTAGAGTGCAGTGACATGATCACAGCTCACAGCAACCTCAACTCCTGGGCTGATCTTCCTGCCTCAGCCTCCTAAGTTGCTGGTACTACAGGTGCATGCCACTGTGCCTAGCTAATTTTTTTGTTTCTAGTAGAGAGGGAGTCTTGCTCTTTCTCAGGCGGGTCTCAAACTCCTGACCTCAAGTGATCTTCCCACCTCGGCCTCCCAGAGTATTAGGATTACATGTGTCAGCCACTGTGCTTGACTTGGAATTAATATTTTTCACAGAGGAACTTACCCTTGTTTTCACTAGTTATGGTTGTCAGGAATCCTTTTAAGAGATGGGAGTCTCGGTGGGGCCTGTGGCTTAGTGGGTAGGGCGCTGGCCCCGTATGTATATCAAGGGTGGCGGGTTCAAACCCAACCTCCTGGCCAAACTGCAACAAAAGAATAGCCAGGCGTTGTGGTGGGCGCCTATAGTCCCAGCTATAGGCTGAGGCAAGAGAATCACCTAAGCTCAGAAGTTGGACGTTGCTGTGAGCTGTGATACCACCGCACTCTACCAAGGGTGATAAAGTGAGACTCTGTCTCTAAAAAAAAAAAAAAGAGAGAGAGAGAGAGATGGGGGTCTCACACTCCTGGCCTCAAGCAATCCTCCTGCCTCAGCCTCCTGAGTAGGTGGGACTACAAGTGTGCCCCACTGTTCCCAGATGATTTTTTTCTATTTTTAGCAGAGACAGGATCTTGGTCTTGCTCGGGCTGGTCTCTGCCTCTTGACCTCAAGCCATCCTCCTGCCAAGGACTCCAGGGGCTGGGATTACAGGCGTGAGCCACCTTGGCCAGAGAGTGATCCCTCTTAAAGAGAGTCAAGTGTCCTGCTTGTGCTAACAAGATTGTCTTCTAGCTCTTGGAGAAGATGCTCCCCCTGGCTGGCGGCTGGTGACTGGTGTGCTGGGCACAGACCCTCGGCAGCCAAAGCTTCTGGAGCCTGTGGCAGTGCAGAGGGCTGCATGCACACAGCTCAGGACCCGACCTGGCAAGAGTATCCACAGCAGGTCCCAGGGCTGTGTACAGAAGAAAGCAGACTATCGGGGGGTGGGGGGGTGGGGGGGTCACATCTCATCCATATCCTGGTGCTCTAGGAAGGATGTTCTTTACCTGAGATGTGCCCAGTTAGGACTGTTGCTTAGAACTGCCTTGCCCCAAACTTTTTAGCCACTAAGTACTGAACCATTGCTCTGCCAGCCTCTGCTTGCAAAATTGAATTCACTGACCCATGTGCAATGCTATTGTAAGTGTGTTTCTGTTTAAAGGCACTTTATTCAATAAAGGCACTTTACTATCGCCAACATTGACCTCAAGGCCAACAGCACCATAACTCCTATTTGAATGTTCATCTCACACGTATTTTCTCTGTGGAGCTCATCACAGTCTTCTTGGGCTTAGGAACGCCAGAGGGTGCTTCAAGAGTTCACGGGGGCAACTGCCAGGCTGCATGAGGTAGCCGTGTGTGGAGGCAGCAGCAAGTGGCTCCCTAGAGCTGAGCCTAGCATGCAAGCCAGGTGGGTGGCTGGCCAGGATGCCACCAGCAGTCCTCCATGCCCTAGGAGCCTTGGTTCTGCATGGGTGGCAACCTAGTCCCTGCCAAGGCCCTGTGGAATCCTTTCGACACACAGCTGCTGTCCCCCGGACTGGTGTCCACAGGCATGATGTGAGACTCACAGGCGGGGGTTGGTGGAGCACACCTCCCAGAGGGTGCAGCTGCTTCTCCTGTCCTCACCAAGACCTGATGACACTGCAGAGTGCTCCTGAAGGGGCAGCTGTGGTCTGGCAAACACGTCCATTTGGCATCTAAAGACCCAGCGCCGGCCGTGCTGTGTCTCACACCTGTAAACCTAGCACTCTGGGAGGCCAAGGCAGGTAGATCGCCTGAGCTCAGGACCAGCCTGAGCTAGAGCAAGACTCCCCCAATCCCCCCCTTCACGCTATCTCTAAAACAATAGCCAGGTGTTGTGGCTGGCGCCTGTAGTCCCAGCTTCTTGGGAGGCTGAGGCAAGAGAATTGCTCGAGCCCTGGAGTTTGAGATTGCTGTGAACTATGATATCACAGCAATCACCCCCAGGGCAACTGAGTGAGACTGTGTCTAAATCAATCAATCAATAAAGGCACAGCATGTATAGGGACTGTGGCCTGGGGTGGGAGCACACTAGGTCTCACAATAGTACCCTCAGGCATTTCCCTTCAAGTGTTGGCCACAGAGGAGACCCACCTGTTTCTTTGTCCCCTGGCTCTCCGTCTTGCCTGCTGGGCCAGTCTCACAGGGAGGTTCCCCTTGCTCCTGGGGGACCCCTGTTCCTGTCTCCGGCTGGAGCAAAGTCGCCCTTGCCATCAGTTCAACACAATTGAGAGGCCACACCCCGTTCCCACTTCTGCCACTGGGACATCATCCTCTCCTTTACCTGATGGCCTGCCTGGGGGGGCACGTCTGCAGGAGTGGGGTCCCCTTCTTAAAGCACCCTCCAACTGCTTGAAGCGCCACTCTCCACGGGCTGGCACCCTACTGACCCGAGCGGGCATGCTGGCCACTGACCCCCTCACCTGGTGCTTTAGGAATGTCTGTCCTTTCCTGGCCTCCCCTTCCTTACAAATGTTCTACAGCAGAGATTGTCAGCCGACGTGCCTCGGCACACTGGTGTGCTGAGAGAGGATCTTAGGTGAGTCACGAAAAATTTTAAAGATAAATGAAATTATTTTCAAAAGAAGTTCAAAGCACAGTTAAGTATATCCTTTTTTTTTTGACAAACATAATTTAAGTGTGCCACGCAAGCTTAACTATAGGTCTAAGAGTGCCGTGAAATAAAAAAGATCGAAAAACACTGTATGGCATAGCAGTCCTTAACATTCTGGGGAGCCCTTAGCATAGCAATTCCTATGAGCCCCCTAAAACTGTTGTTGTCTATTGCCCACATTTCAGGGAAAAAGCCAAGCTTAGTGAGAGGTCAGTGAAAATAAAGATGCATCTACCTCCATCCAGTTCACTGGTGCCATGGAGCTTTTGGGGAAGCCCTGGGACAGGGAAGCCACGTAGATTGGTGGTTCAGAGCCCCGTGCAGCCACCAGGAAGAAGCATTTGCAAAGTATGGGCTGCTTTTCCCAAGATTCTGTCTCAACCTGGTGTTAGAACAGGACACCAGTGGAGACTTTGTCAGGGGAGGGGAACGGAGAGAGGAAAACCACGTGAGGGCACACCAGTACCTCCAGACTGGGTCCAGGCCAACTTTACCTTATCTCTATGAAATATACAATATCCTGTGATGGGCAGGAGCCACCTGCCCCACTGTGCGCTCTATCCTTAGGAGGGGCGTGTGCTGGCCTGATTGTCTGGAGACTGGCTGGACCCCACAGGGCCTCCCTACACATAGCATGTGTATGAATGACTTCTGTTTCTGGCCATCTGCCTTTCTATAGGCTGTGAGGGTACAGTGTGATATTTAGATATACATAGTATGTATATGACAAGGAATAAGTAAAATCAAGCTAATTAACATATCCATCACCTTGACTACCTATATTTTAAACAGTGAGATTCTTGAAATGGAGTCCCTTGTTTTGAAATATACACTACCTCATTGACTAGAGTCTTCCCGCTGTGTGGCAGATGTCTATTCTGAGGGGCAGAGTGTGCCCCCCAGACCCCGCAGGGTGGAAAGCAGCCCCTGTTTACAGGGAAGGTTGGATTTTGCTCTGTGTAAGACCCAAGTCACCGCCAGCCTATGTCCACCCTTGGCTGTGGGTCGGAGAGCTGAGGGCCACTGGTCAGTGGGTGTCCTATCTGAGCCCTTCAGGGGGTGGGGTAGGAGGGAGCGACAGAATTGACAGAAGCTCCAGTAAGCCGGTAGCCTGGGCTCGGCGGCCTGCCTGACACACCCGCCGGTCCGGGTGCTCCATGAATTAATTGATGGTGCAGCCCTGGAGGTGGCATCCCAGAGCCCTCACTTGGAGAGGGACAGGGTGTCTGAAGGCATCAGAGATTTGGGACAGGAAGATGACGAGAAGGAAACCGAGGAACCCCTTTCTTTCCCTGTCTTAATTCTGAATGAATTCAATGGCTTCCCTGCGCCTGTCTGGAGAATCTGTTCCGCCTCTGCACCTGCGAGCCCGCGCGGCCGGGGAACGCGGAGACAGGATGGCATCTCCGTCCAAGGGGCCCTGGGCGGTTCCCTCCCCTCACTGGGGACGAGAAAGGAGCCTTCGCCCGCATCCTAGTGCTGTGGGGTCTTCCAGGACCCTGCGCGCGACAAGAAGTCGCCAGCTCAGAGCGAGGGCACGCGCCGCCCTTGACCTTGACCGAGCTCCGCGCAGGCCCGGGCTCCCCGAGAGCGGGAGCCGGTCGCCCCCTGGTGGACGGAGGCGGAGGAGCTCGCTGCGCCCCTGCGCGCGGGTTTGCACGGAGGTGGTAGGGGACACAGCTCTTGCTGTGCGGGTGCGCACGTTAGTGCATGCGTATTACGTATCAGGTGACATGGAAAGACAGGAAGTGGATCGCGTCCCCCACGGCTCTGCCGCCGCCATTCCACTGCCCTCACAAAACCAGGTTCGGCCCTGGGAGGCCCATGCTTGACTCCCGCCTCGGTCCCTGCTGTCTGTCATCTCCGCAGCTCCAGGGGCAGAGGGGCCCTCCCACCCGAGCTGATGCTAGTTTCCCCGCGTGCAGTGGCCCTGCCCCACTGCCAGGCTCCACAGACTATTTCTGTGCGGTTTCCTCTTTCTGACCAGGCCTGGGCCAAGCAGCCTTCCAGGATCCCAGTGTGCAGAGAATGCCGTTGCAGGTCTCTGTGATCTGGGCTCAGGGACTCTCCAGCTGTCTCTGGAATCTGCTGCATGAGCTCGGTTGTCCTTACCAGCAGAAATAAATTTGTCTCCACTGCTCACACAGCAAGGCCTCTTATTGTAAAACACGAGGTGTGGGGTAGGAGACCCGTGCTCCTCGAAACATGATGACATCAAGGGCCCAGATGTTTTCCTGTCTCTGCTCTGCCACCCTCAGATGAGTCTCTTCATTGTCAGACAGTGGCTGCTGCCATTCCAGGCATTAAATCCAGACGTGTCAGTGTCCTGGAAGAAGAGGTCATCCGTCCCCACCACTCTCTTCTTGGCATGGAGGGTGTGTTGTAGGAGCGCTGTGCTAGACTTCCCTACGCCTCCCACAGGACTGAGTCACAGAGCAGTGCCCTCACTGGTCACTGGCAGGGGACAGATGTTCTTACTGGCCTCAACCAGATGCCCCCAAGGCTGTGCTGGGCTGAGGGCTCCTGAACAGAAGTGAGGTTTTAGAACCAGAGGGCCATGCTGCCCTCCCTCCTGCCTGCACCCCTCCCTCCTGGCTGCCACACTTGGCAATCTAAGTGTGCCAGAGGATGGCCTTGTGATCCTTGGGGACCCCTGTGTAGGAGTAACGGACACAGAATTACCCCTGTGAGTGCTGCTGAGGCTGGCCTGGGGCCCTGAGGCCAGGCTTCCCCAGCTCACTGGGAGCCCAGCTGCTGGGCCTGGAGCTGCTGTGGCCCTAGGGTGAGTTTTGGGATCTCCTTTTCCTGCAGGGAGACTTTCTGGGGTCCCAACTCAGCAAGCCTTTCTTGCTGGGAGATGCGTGCAGGAGGAACCCTGGGAGTGGAAGGTGCTGATGGCAGGTGGGGATCTGAGGGTGGCTGAGGTTTAAGAAGGGCAATGACTATGGAGTTCAGGGAGTAAAAAGATGAGGCATGTGGAGTTGGGCCCTAAGGAGATGAGGCATGTGGAGTGAGGGGCCTGGATGGGATTGATGAGTGAACAGGAGCCCACTCAGCCAATGTGCACAGGGCCTGCCGGTACAGACTAGGAAAGTGACCTTCACAGGTGTCGACGTTGAGGATTTGGAAACACCCCCTGGGCACTCTCAGGGTGCCCAGACGGACAGAATGCTGTGCAGCCAGTGGGTAGCCAAAGTGCACCACCCATGTTTTGTTATGTTACGATGTTTTGACATCATGGGAAGTCAGGCTGGCTAAGGAAGAGATGATCCCTTCCAGAGCCAGCTAAATCCTAGAGATGATAAACAATTAGGCGGTGCCTGCTGTTCCCATTCAGGACAGCCAAGCCAGGTGCTCACCCACCCAGCTCCTTATCTAATCTCACACAGCAGGCCTACATCACCCGGGATCAGGGACCTGGCAGGCTCTACAGCCCAGGTGGGCCAGTCCTAACCTTTCCCTTGCCCCGCCTCCCTCCCGTTGAAACCCTAAGGAAAGCTCAGCCCTCAGCTTTCCTTGGCTCCTTTCTGCTTCCAGACCAAAGCTCAAGTTAAAATCCCGCAGGTACAGCTCAGTGCCTGTAGCTCAGTGAGTAGGGGGCCAGCCACATACACTGAGGCTGGCGGGTTTGAGCCTGGCCTGGGCCTGCTAAGCAACAATGACAACTGCAACCAAAAAATAGCCAGGCATTGTGGCGGGCGTCTGTAGTCCCAGCTACTCAGGAGGCTGAGGCAAGAGAATCGCATGAGCTTAGGAGTTTGAGTTTGCTGTGATCTGTGACACCACGGCACTCAAAAAAAAAAAAAAAAATCCCACAGACACCGGCTCAGCTGCCCTGCTCCTCCCAAAGTGCATCAGAGTCTGTAGCGACTCAGCTCACCCATTACCTGACCTTTGCAGCACTGTTCTCCTTTATCTTGGGTAAAGGATACAACATGCATTTAATTTCTGGTTACTTTTATGAATTGTTTTTATGGTGGTAAAATACATAGAACATAAAATTTGCCACTTTAACCAATTTAGTGGCATTACATCCATTCCCGGTGTTGTGTGACCATCTCCAACTTCCATCCCCAGAGCCTTTTCATCCTCCTGACCAGAGACTGTCCCCGTTAAACACAGATGATTGAGATGCAAACTTCTGATCACAGGCTTTTTCCTCCTGATATATGTATGGTGTAAGATAAGGATCTATTTTTATTTGTTTGTACTTGAAAAATAGCTGATGGCACAAACATCATTTCTCAAGTGTGCCCTCTTTCCCCACTCAATGAAATTATATCTAATTTCTCTCTCTCTCTTTTTTTGAGACAGGGTCTCACTCTGTTACCCTGGGTAGAGTTCTGTGGTGTCATAGCTCACAGCAACCTCAAACTCTTAGGCTCATCACGCTCAGCTAGTTTTTCTATTATTAGTAGAGACAGGTTTTCTCTCTTGCTCAGGCCTGTCTAGAACTCCCAAGCTCACGTGATCCAACTGTCTGGGCCTCCCCAAAGGTCATTTCTCAATTACAACACATGTGTGTTGCCCTTGTGCCTGCTGGGACTCCATGTCTGTGTTTGGTGCTGCCTGTTTCCAGGCCACCTGGTAGACCCCTGAGACTCTATGGTCTTAGTTGGGGTTTCAGTCCCAGCAGGGCATTCAGCACAGACTCCTGTATCCCTAGTGGCTGGACTCGCCCCCACCCCCAGCGCCGCAGCCTCCCTCCTACTTTCTGTCTGTGTGAATCTGACTGCTCTACGTGCCACATCTCAGTGGAATAATGCAGTGTTTGTCCTCTCTGTGACTGCCTCACTACCCTTAGCATACTGTCTTCAGGGTTCACCCATGTTGGGTCAGAACTCCTCTCCCTGTTAAGGCTAAGTCCATTTCATGGACACGCCACAGCTTGTTTACCCCTTCACCCGTCCACGGGCACTCGGGTTGCTCCCACCTCTTGCCTGCTGTGAATGGCGCTGCTGTGAGCGCAGATGTGCAGACACGCCTTTGAGAGTCCACTTTCAATTCTTTTTGTTTGTTTGTTTGTTTTTGTCTTTGTTCTTATTTTTTAGGTTACAGCCATCATTGTTGTTTGGCGGGCACGGACTGGATTAGAACCTGCCAGCTCAAGTGTATGTGGCTGGCGCCTTAGCCACTTGACCACAGGCACCGAGCCATTTTTATTTATTTATTTATTTATTTATTTATTTATTTATCTGAGACAGAGCCTTAAACTGTCGCCCTGGGTAGAGTGCTGTGGCATCACAGCTCACAGCAACCTCCAACTCCTGGGCTTAAACAATTCTCTTGCCTCAGCCTCCCAAGTAGCTGGGACTACAGGCGCCCGCCATAACGCCAAGCTATTTTTGGTGTAGTTGTTATTGTTTGGCAGGCCCGGGCTGGATTCCAACCCTCCAGCTCTGGTGTATGTGGCTGGCATCTTAGCCGCTTGAGCTACAGGTGCCGAGCCCACTTTTAATTCTTTTATGTACATACCCACAAGTGGAACCGCTGGACCGCATGGTAACCCCCTGACTTTTAGATGTACATTTATTTATTTAGAGACAGAGTCTCACTCCATGCCCTGGGGTAGAGTACCATGGTGTCATAGCTCCCAGCAACCTCAAACTCCCAGGCTCAACCAATCCTCCTACCTCAGCCTCTCAACTAGCTGGGACTACAGGTGATAGCCATGGTGCCTGGCTAGTTTTTCTTGTTTTTAGTAGATATGGGGTTTCACTCTTGCTCAGGCTGGTCTTGAACTCCTGAGCTCAAGTGATCCATCCGCCGTGGCCTCCCAGAGCGCTGGGATTACAGGCATGGCCCCTCCCAGATGTGAGTTTATTCTCCAATTCTCTTTAGTTGAATAGTAACATTCACAATCCAAAAAGACAGAGCCCCACCCCTCCCTGCTGGTGGCTTCAGTGCAAGTGGGAAGCAGATAGGCAGGGGTACCAAACTTGTAGACAAGGAGAAACTTTTTCTGGCCAAAGCATTCACTGGCATAGATCAAAAGTAGGAAATTATTATCAGATTTTAAAAATTGGTTCTATATTAATCAAGCAACTGCTTGGATTTTTGTGAAATGAGAGAACCACCAGCTTTACCCAGCAGTGCTTTCACCCTGGCTCCCTCCACCCCTCAGGCCACCTCAGCGTTCCTGAGTCCCCTCTCTGTCCAGGTACACAGGGATCTTCCCTCCCCTGTGTCTCTGGAGCTCTTTGAGAGGCTCCTATGGGCCACCAGTGCTGGGGTGGTTTGTCCTGAAGAGTCACCAGTTCTATCTCCAACCACATTAGGGAAAAAACAGTCTCTCCCTGCTTCTCCAAAGGAGGGGCCGTGCTTCAGAGGGCGGCCCCCAAACCCCATTCTTCAGGGGCGTCCCTCAGTGGAGCCCAAGAGTGGCACTCCATGGTGCCTGCCTGTGCTGGGGGCTCTGGTCATGTGGGTCTGAGGTGGTGATGGGTGCAGCCTATGGCCAGGTAAGTGTGTGTCCTGACTGCAAGGAGCTCAGGAGTTCCCGGGAGACGCTGGACAGGTCAGACAGGCTTCAGGCATCCTCTGGGGTCTTTTCTTTCTTTCTTTCTCTCTCTTTTCTTTTCTTTCTTTCTTTCTTTTTTTTTTTTTTTTTTTTTTGAGACAGAGACTTACTATGTCACCCTCGGTAGAGTACTGTGGTGTCACAGCTCACAGCAATCTCAAACTCTTAGGCTTAAGCAATTCTCCTGCCTCTACCTCCCAAGTAGCTGGGACTACAGGCACCCACCACAACGCCTGGCTATTTTTTGTTGTTGTAGTTGTCATTGTTTGGCAGGCCCAGGCTGGGTTTGAACCCGCCAACCCCAGTGTATGTGGCCGGCCTCTTAACCACTGGGCTATGGTCACCAAGTCTTTTCTCTTTTTCTTTTTCTTTTTTTTAGGTAAAAAGTAATGAAAGAAAGGAAAGTCACCCTGGGCAGACTGCCACAGCATTACTGTAGCTCACAGCAACCTCAAACTCCTGGGTTTAAGTGATCTTTCTGCCTCAGCCTCCCAAGTAGCTGGGATTACAGGTGCCTGCCACAATGCCCGGCTATTTTTAGTAGAGGCGGGGTCTCACGCTTCTTGCTCAGGTTGGTCTAGAGCTCCTGAGCTCAAGCAATCCTCCTGCCTCCTGGAGTGTTGGGAGTTCAGGAATGGCCATTAGTGCAGCTTTTAAATTGAAATACTCTTGGCTCGGTGCCTGTGGCTCAAGCGGCTAAGGTGCCAGCCACATACAGCTGAGCTGGCAGGTTCGAATCCAGCCCAGTCCTGACAAACAACAATGACGGCTGCAACCAAAAAATAGCCGGGCATTGTGGCAGGCGCCTGCAGTCCCAGCAACTTGGGAGGCGGGGGCAGGAGAATTGCTTGAGCCCAGGAGTAACCCAGGGGGGTCCAGACTTCTTAAGCCTCTGGAAGAAAAACAAGTCACTTTAAACTCACACTGAATTCACTTTGTGTGCTTGATGTAGGATATGTTTATTTTTAAATATTATCCTACATTGCTGTGAACTGTGATGCCACAGCACTCTACCCAGGTGACAGCTTGAGGCTCTGTCTCAAAAAAATAATAATAAAAATAAAAAATGAAATACTCTCTACTCAGTTTTGATCCATGCTTGACTTCATTCCTTTGTCATACACATCTGACAGGTTATCACAGTCCTACATTTCCTATTTATAGTTTTTAAAAGTTTAAATTTTTATACAGTTTATCATCTTTTATCTGCACGGTGTCTACTTTGCTCTAACACTGAGGCCGTCCTTCTGCATGAGGGGTAAAGCAAGCATTCTCCTGTCCCCACCCTGCTCCCCCAGCTCACTTTCTGACCAGGGGGCGGGATCGGGTGGGAACAGCCTGGGTAGTTTGGAAAACATGCCAAGGATGATTCAGACGCAAACTTCCGATCACAGGCTTTTTCCTCCTGGTGTATGTATGGTGTAAGATAAGAATCTATTTTTATTTGTTTGTACTTGAAAAATAGCTGATGGCACAAACATCATTTGTCAAATGTGTC
Organism: Loris lydekkerianus; assembly: GCA_963574355.1. NCBI lineage: Eukaryota > Metazoa > Chordata > Mammalia > Primates > Lorisidae > Loris > Loris lydekkerianus. The sequence goes on along the minus strand of CAUYPK010037239.1, from coordinate 1,980 downwards.
CTCTTTCCCCACTCAATGAAATTATATCTAATTTTCTCTCTCTCTTTTTTTTTGAGACAGAGTCTCCCTCTGTCATCCTGGGTAGAGTTCTGTGGTGTCATAGCTCACAGCAACCTCAAACTCTTAGGTGCATCACGCTCAGCTAGTTTTTCTATTATTAGTAGAGATAGGTTTTCTCTCTTGCTCAGGCCAGTCTGGCACTCCCAAGCTCACGTGATCCACCTGCCTGGGCCTCCCCAAAGGCCATTTCTCAATTATAACACATGTGTGTTGCCCTTGTGCCTGCTGGGACTCCATGTCTGTGTTTGGTGCTGCCTGTTTCCAGGCCACCTGGTAGACCCCTGAGGCTCTATGCAGGGGTCCTCAAACTATGGCCTGCGGGCCACATGAGGTATTATGATTGTATTTGTTCCCATTTTGTTTTTTTACTTCAAAATAAGATTAAATCTTTAATCCAGCAAGAGTCTATCTTAGTTAATGGTGAAAGGTGTGGGTCCAGTTTCAGTCTTCTGCAGGTTGCCAGCCAGTTCACCCAGCACCATTTGTTAAATAGGGAATCTTTTCCCCACTGAATATTTTTAATTGGCTTGTCAAAGATTAAATAACAGTATGTAGGTGGATTCATCTTTTGGTTCTCTATTCTGTTCCAGACATCTACTTCTCTGCTTTTGTGCCAGTACCATGCTGTTTTGATCACTATCGATTTATAGTACAGTCTCAGGTCTGGTAACGTGATTCCTCCTGCTTTGTTTTTATTTCTGAGTAATGTCTTGGCTATTCAAGGTTTTTTCTGATTCCATATAAAATGAAGTATTGTTTTTTGAAGATCTTTAAAGTATGACAGTGGAGCTTTAATATGGATTGAGTTAAAATTATATATTGCTTTGGGTAGTATAGACATTTTAACAATGTTGATTCTTCCCAGACATGAGCATGGTATGTTTTTCCATTTGTTAACATTTTCAGCTATTTCTTTTCTTAGAGTTTCATAGTTCTCTTTATAGAGATCTTTCACGTCTTTCGTTAGATAAACTCCCAAATATTTCATCTTCTTTGGCACTACTGTGAATGAAATAGAGTCCTTAACTGATTTTTCAACTTGACTATTGTTGGTATATATAAAGGCTACCGATTTATGAATGTTGATTTTGTAACCTGAGACGCTGCTATATTCCTTGATCACTTCTAAGAGTTTTGTAGTAGAATCTTTGGTGTTTTCCAGATATACAATCATATCATCTGCAAAGAGCAACAGTTTGATCTCTCTGACCCTATATGGATACCCTTGATGGCCTCTTCTTCCCTAATGGCTAAAACTTCCATTACAATGTTAAAGAGCAATGGAGACAATGGGCAGCCTTGTCTGGTTCCTGATCTGAGTGGAAATGATTTCAATTTAACTCCATTCAATATGATATTGGCTGTGGGTTTGCTGTAGATGGTCTCTATCAGTTTAAGAAATGTTCCTTCTATACCAATTTTCTTCCTATTCATAATTGCTAAATCATGGAAAAAGCCCAAGTGCCCATGGGTCCACAAATGGATTAATAAATTGTGGTATATGTACACCATGCAATATTATGCAGTCTTAAAGAAAGATGGAGACTTTACCTCTTTCATGTTTATGTGGATGGAGCTGGAACATATTCTTCTTAGTAAAGTATCTCAAGAATGGAATAAAAAGTATCCAATGTACTCAATCCTACTATGAAACTAATTTATGGCTTTCACATGAAAGCTATAACCCAGTTGCAACCTAAGAATAGGGGGAAGGGGGAGGGGGGGCAGAGAGAGGGGGATTGGTGGGATTACACCTGCGGTGCATCTTACAAGGGTATATGTGAAACTTAGTAAATGTGGAATGTAAATGTCTTAGCACAATAACTAAGAAAATACCAGGAAGGCTACGTTAACCAGTGTGATGAAAATGTGTCAAACGGTCTATGAAACTAGTGTGTGGTGCTCCATGATCACATTAAT
>CAUYPK010037236.1:0-46815 GCA_963574355.1 Loris lydekkerianus | reverse complement strand
AGGCAGGTCTATTTTTAGGTCTCTAAGTATTCTCCAAACATCCTTCCAGAAGGGACGTATTAGTGGGCATTCCCACCAGCAGTGTAGAAGTGTGCCCTTTCCTCCACATCCACGCCAACATTTCTGGTTTTGGGATTTTGTCTTGATTCTGAATTACATTCTATCTAGGGGACAAGAATGAAGAAAAAACTTCTGCCTAAAATCAGATGACTGACCAATGATATCTTGTACATGCCTTATGGAAAATCAGTGTTCAGGGGTGTTTACAACAAATTTGTTTGGGGGCAAGGTTTTTATTTTATTTTTTAACTTTTACAGCAAATTATCGCTCTATTTAGAGTAATGCCAATGACAATATGTCTATAAATATAATTAAATATAACCTTTAAGAGAAATCTGCAGCTGTTTTTCAACAAAGAACATTTCTCTTAAACATACACACACATTTCTTATTTATCAAGAAGCAAGTGGGAAAGTAAAATTAAGTCCTACTTACATAGAATTTAATTTTTATAGCACCATAAAATAAAAATATTCCTAAAATTATAAGGACCACTTTCCTTCTTAAACACTAAGCAATGTGATCTTAACCTGACACACTTTTCCAAACTGAGCTGTTCAGTTTAATGGGTCTTGTCCGTATTGTCTGAGGTTTGTGTATCAGCTGGTAGGGAAGGAGAGAGGAGATGGGATGAGAGAACCAGAGGAAGGGGTAGAGGCAGAGGGAGGAAGAAGGAAGAGAGGGAGGCAGAGAAAGAGGGGTGACAGGAGAAGGGAGGCAGGGACAAAGAGCACACAGGGATAGAGGGAAAGACTGTACAGCCCTGATCAGATTTCAGCTGTTACTAAAACGAAGAGAAGCCTGGACTTAGACAAGATTCTTGCTCAAACAGACTGAAGACAGCATGAGAGAAAGGAAATAGAATTGGGATTCACTCAAACTGCTTCTTTATTAAAAATGGATAAGAACTTTGCCCTGGACATCAAATGTATGTATGTGCCTGGGTGTGTTTGACAAGCCAGAAGTAGGTTTGTGGCATCCAGTGGGGCTGGGACCCTGTGTATGGATTCCTTCATTCAGGAGGTGTTCTGTGGACACTGTCCGGTGCCCCGTCCCTTGCAGGATGCTGGGACAGTGGTGGTGTTTACCACATGGCCCCTGCAGTCGGGAACCCCGTGCTCGGCCAGGGGAGATGAATGTACACATGCTCAGCCAGGACAGAGTGGATGCTGAGTCGCCCCCAAGGCTCTCTGCGCCTTTCTTGACGTCATTCCCTCTCAAGGCCTCTGACGTGACCCTCACCTCTCGTGCTCAGGCCGGGAGGAATGACCACAATGAACTGTTCGTGTTGCTGCTGGCTCACTCTGGCAGCCTCAGCCTACTCCCTGTGTTTGCTTTCCCCAGAAGAGAAGCTCGCGGCTTCTTCTCCTGCCCTGACCCCATTCCAGATGGTTTCTGTGACAGTTTGGCTGCCCTCTCTAATGGAGACCAGAAGAGTAGAGATTGGGAGAGATTCAATTCTGATTCATTTTTCGAAGCAGTAATGAACTCAGGAGCGTATGACGTAGGAAAGGTTTCGTCTTCCACTCTGTTCCAAATCCTGTGCATTCCAACGGCAGCATTGATCACTTTCATCTGAGTTCTGAGGCCTGTTCCTAAATGGTGTGATTTTATTGAGCCTAAGCAAATGAGACTATGACCTACATTGGAACTGCTTGGCCAGGATGTTGATGTGGGCTCGGTGCCTTCACGCTCTCAGGCACAGGTGGTCCAGCATCTCAGCATATCCCGACAGGGTGCTGCAGGAGGCCAGACAGACTACCAGGGAAAAAGAAACAATCAGAGGTGGAGGATCTTCTTGAGATATTGTTAATATTGAAAAAAAGAGTTCTTTGTGGATGAGTTGTGGGATGATACAAGCTGATATATAAAGTGATTTTTTTCTAACCTACACATGGTCTAGTAGAATAGATGACATAATAGGATGTAATAATAATATAATAATACTCAAATATACATATGTAAGTATAGATACAAATTAAAACAAATAAAATCATCTCATTAAACTGCTGGTCTGATTTGTGTGCTCCTAACTAGACCAGTTGCTTTGGACAAGTCATTTCATTTCTTTAAACTTGAATAGTAAAGAATTCAAGGCATTGAAGTAAATGACCTACGGGTTTTCTTTCATCTAAAAAATGTCTCTTTTCCTAAGAGAAAGCATAAAAATGATGACATGGCACTGAATAAGATTTACAGTTGAGTATGAGGAAACTTGATTTCCATATCTTTTTGTTCTATGAATCTACATGCCTTAGTATTCTTTATGTAGTTACTTGTCAAAAAGAGAAATACTGAAAGATAACAAATGTATTGTTTTTATATTAAAATTCAGATAAGAGAAGCTGAAATCCTTGTTTCTTAATGAGTTGGTCAGTTATGAACTTGCAGAATTATATGTGCTCACTGGATTGATCTGCTAAAAGTCAATTTTGTCAAATTGGTTTCAGCATTTTATGTAATTTGACATTTCTGTCACAGAGTACTTAGGATAACAATATAATTTATTGTTCAAATAAGGACACTTTGTGAGTGAAGGGGGCATTAACAGTGATACAGGCACAATATTAGAAAGCTTGGCATAGTCACCTTATTTGAGCTTGCTGTCTCAGAAAAGCAAAGAGATCGCTCTTCTGTTGAAAACATTTGTAGTAAGAGAGAAATGGTTATCAGAAGTGACAGGAATTGCATTTAATGTTTCTGTTTGTTTGTTTTACTTACCTAAGTCCTATCCTTTTGTTGTTGTTGTTGTTATGCAAAAGTTATCTTAATACAACTTGGCTAGTAAACATTTTGCTAGAATGGAGACAGATATGGGAAATTAATTAGATTAGTGGCAGTGAAGAGGGAATCCATTATGCCTAAACCACAACTCAAATGGTTTGCTAGTTAAACCGCATCGGCAGTTTCCTTTTTCTTTTTCTTTTTTTCTCTATGTAGATTAAAATAATTGATTTTTCTTCTGTATCTTTAGGGAAATTGTATAGTTGCAGCTGAAGTAGATCTGGGACTTTGAGTATAGTGTTATCTCTAAAACACTCAAAAAACTTATCAATTCTTTCTTTTTTTTTTTTTAATAAGAGAATCTCTGAAGTCCTTTCCAGCTCTAAAAGGCAATTATTCAATAGAATAATACACTCCTGAGATCCTCTGAGCTGTGTCATCTTCCTCTTCGGTTGCTTGTCCACTCTAGAGAAATGCGTGGGGGCCTCGGAAGCCACCGTGCTTCCTAAGCCGCCATCATCAGCTTTCTTCATGCGTTCCATAGACACTCTTCAAGGACCTGTCCTTAAATCCTCTTTTCATTCCATTTTAAAACAAGTATCTGTGTCATATCATCCATGCTCTTTCGTATTCAAATGCCATGAATCTGTCTGTGTCCCTTCTTTCCCAATATTGCCATCTGCACAGGGTTTTTTACAACTGATACCTTATATCTTATTATAAATAGACGTCATTGTCTTTATTTAACCAATAGTGTTTGTTTCAGGATGTGGCTGTGCAGGAGTAGAAAGAACAATATTGATCTTTAGACATAAGCTCGTGCAATTCAAACTGAGTTAGCTTTATGTTTTCTATAATAAATATATTAGCCTATCATAAAGATATGACATATTAAGCTTACTTATTGTTGTTAAATAATGGAAGAGGTATTGCAATATCACGTGAGCCGTAAATAATCCTCCAAGAGACTAAAATAAGTCCTCATTTAAACGTGAATGCAGATGGAACAGAAAAATAATTAAAGAACTAAGTATTCTAGTTAATTAAATAATAGGTAATGACAGTCAAGGCAAGAACAATATAAACTTTAGCACAAGGAAAAATTAGTCATGCAAGTATAGAATTGCCATCATTAGACCTGAAAATATTCTTAAGTAATGTAATTTCTGAGAGCTTTAATTGCCTACAAGTTCAGTGTTACTGAGCAGAATGTACGGATAACACTGTGTACTGGATCAAGTGTGCTAAGCACAGATCAGGCACACTGTCCTACTAAAACACATCTTGTTAAATCTCTCTTTATTCCTTGGAATTTTGTAAAGCAAGATCAGAACATAGGTAATATAAATAGATAAACCAAAATATTTATTTTCCCTGGATTATTATAATAATAATTCCATAAAGCCTATATGAAGATATTTGCTTATCCATAGTCTAGCTTTCTCAGTGGAGAAGCTCAACTGTCCCAGAGTTTTGCTCTTTAATATAAGATGGTTTTTCTAACAAAATCAGCACAGAAAGTAAGAAACAGCAAAAATGCAATTTTAGTCATTAGTAATCACTTTGATTTGCATTTCATTTTATGAAATCCTTGAAAGGCCTGAGCAATATCTTTGTATTAGGGAAATCAAGGTACTAACTTTCTGTTTCTAAGTTGTTTATACAATTAAGATGTCATTTAAACGTTAGCTTATTGCTGTTGCATAATTGTCACAATTTTTTTCGGTCAGAATAAACTATGGCATTCAAGAAATGAACTTTCTTAGCAGCTGTTAGAAAGTAAATCAATTTGTATTATTACATGCAACAGTTAGTGAAATAACTTTTCATGTGCTTACAACAGTGGGTCAAATCACATTTCATGAACATATAATGCAACTTGTTCTATATATATGTTATATTCCTTTCCGTTTATCCAGAGATTAATAAATATAAAACATTGACTTATGAACAAAGAAGGTTGAATGAAACTTCTTGATACATATACCTTTGTATGCCTTTGAGTTCTCACTTAAAGGACAATAATTTATATCACACTGTACAGTGAGACCTCAAGCTACAGAACATGAGCAGTTCTACTTGGATTTAAAATGAGACATACAGTATTTGGAAAGAAAAAAACAAATCTACAATGTTAAAGCAGACCCATGTTATGAATTTCTGAATTCTTCCTAACTTTTTCTTTGTTAAGAAAAAATAGATCAGCTTATAAATATTCTTCAAATAGATCATTTTAAAAATCAGCAATATAATTAGAAAAACCACCTAGACTAGACTTTAACATTTCAGAAGACATTTAAATAGAATCAGTAATAGCAGTATTCATCAACAGTTTCCATCCACAGTAAAGCTATGCTTGTATCTTCCTAGTTGAGCTTATCATGAGAGTACTCTTACTTTTTTTTATAGTGACTTATGCCTTTGCAATTTCAGCAGCGGTGGTGTTGTGGATGTAATATTAACTAGGTTAATTTAGTAGGAATTTCTGAAACCAATGAAACTATCTGTACTGCCTTTGGTCTCTGCAGACAGTAGTGCCTGAGAGGCATATTCTATCAAAGAAACAATCTGAGTCTCTTTTCTCTTATTCTCTTACACTGCTTCATTCCTAGGGTCAAGAATCAGTTTCAATTAAGAGTGCACACCCCCTCCAAGATAGTGTTACATTTATGGTAATGAAAACTATAATATAACTTATGTCCAGCTTTCATCCACTGCCTGATACACTGTAAATGGATGATTACGAAATAAATGTAATATCCCTCTATGCAAAACACTTTTGTGTTTTCAGGATTAAGAAGTTCAGGAGAACTAGTTATAAATATGGTTAAGTTAGGTACACTTAAGAAACCTCCAGAGTGACAGAGTGTCTCACCAACACCATTACAAAATGCCATTGGCATGATCACAGTTGTCCATGATCACTTTCTCCATGAGATTAATAGATTCTGACATATTACTAATCTGTATAATACTAACAGTGTAGCATGTTCATGAAGAGCGTGTGCTCTGGAAACAGATTATCTGGTTCAAAAATCAGCTCAAATATTTACTTGGAAAGTGATATTGATCCAGTAATTTAACATCTCTTTGCCCCAGTTTACTCATCTAAAAAAGATAAATAGTTCTATACTAATGATTTTTCTGAGAAGTAAATGAGATAATATGTGTGAAAAGGTTAGAACCATGCCCAATAAGTATAGTAAAATCTCAATTCATTTCGCCTTTTCTTAAGTTACTGATTTTAAAATAATGTAGATGTCTGTATAAAAATAGTTTGCCCAATAAAAAATATTTTTAGAAGATAAGGAGAAAATTATAATTAATCTCACAAACCAGAGAGAGTTACCTTTTATATTTTAGAATGTAAAGATATAATCTTTATTTTGCTCTTGCTTTTGCCATGGAGATCTGTGTTGAAGGTATTCGTTATATAAATACTATTCTTTAAAGTAAAATCTTAATATCAGAATATGACTATAGGAATATAATTTATTTAAGAGGCCCCTATTACTGGTTTATTTTTTTACTTATTTATACATAAATAATTTATGTCATAGTAAATTTTTGAGAAAGAAAAAAAAATCTTGGTTCACATTGTAGATTTATTTTTTAGGCTGAATTCTCAAATTGTAACAAATGGACATGTTAAGACTCTTACTAACTTTAATGAAGCTATATTAAGAGAATCTGTACCGATTTACCTTTCTAATGCCTGTGTATAATTTTCTTTTTGTGTGTATGTGTGTACAATTTTCTAATGAAATAGTTTGTTAGAAAACTTATGTGTGCTTACATATGGAAGTACTTCTTTACAATTTTTCTACTATTATTTCTGCAAAGTGTTATGCCAGCTACTATTATTATATTTAAATATGTTACCTTGAAGTTGTTTCTGGATACCAGTAATAACTATTATTATTTAAAACTCACCTTAAAATGCTCTTTTGAAATTGTCTTCAGAGCCATAGATAGTACCTACTTTTTTAACATTTCAGAGGCATTATCTTATCTGATCATTCATTCCATCCAAAAGTCGTCTTTTTTTTTCATCCAAAAGTCTTAACACCACATAACATTAGACTGATCCCCCAAAATTCAATCTCAAAATAATTTATTACGTTTAAAAATCATTTATCAAGCTTGCAACTGTATGATAGTATTGCATAAATAATACCCCAATAATTCTTGGGGTAGAAAAATCTCGTTTGAAATCCATTTCCTGGCTTTATAGTCATAGCTAATTTAGTTATATGTTCTTAAACTCAGTTTTCTTTTCTGAAAAATGGCAAAAATAGTTCTCAAGGTCCTGTGATGAGTTACACAAGATAAGGTATTTGAAAATGAGTTATTAATGAAAAAGTGGTGAACAGTGTATTATCATCAAAAATTGAAGATAATTTATAGGTCAGCTCACGGAATGGGAAGACATGTTAAAAATGGCATTTCACCAAAAACAAGACATCTATGTGAGGTAATTCCTATGCTAATTAGCTAGATTTAATTACTTCATTTTATATATATATATATTCCAAAACATCATGTAATGCATGGTAAATACACATAATTTTATCTGCCAATTTTAATATGTATGAAAAAGAAGAATTATAATGATGACCATATTTTTATAGTAGGAAAATCTTGCAATTTCCCACGGCAATATGTGCAAATAGATATCTGGAAAGTTTTCTTCTTTCCTGTAATACTCATCTACATTAAACTACCCGCAGGTAGACTTTTTAGGCCTCTTTTACTGGTCACCACATAGAAAGCTTTTAATGCAAACCACCCAAAATTACGCTCAGTGCAATGCCTCGTATTGGATGTGTTTTCCTCCTAATTCAGCCCATAACAGGTTAAATGGAAAACTTTTTCTGTTATTTCTCTAAGCCTGGAAAATTTAGTGTTCTGATGGTCTGATGTTCATTACATCCTTTCATTGCCCTCAGAGGGGTACTATAATAATCTTAACAAAAATCTCGGAGAGTTATTGAGATGTTTATTTCACTACACTTCAGTGAAAGGAGGCATACGTTCTCTCCCTTGGCTCATGATTTATGGAAAAGTGAAATCGGAAAGTTCTTACCCAGTGGATTTTCTCTGGCATTTGCTTCCACTGGTTGCCTCTTTCCCTGTTTTCTATGTCCTCTCGCCCCCTCCCCTGCTCTTATTTTTCTTCTTCCCTCTCAGTCCACAGTTGCTCCCATTCACTAGGCTATTTTTAAATAGCTCACAGAATTCCATTTTTGGCCACCTAGGGGTGGCAGATATGGAATAGCAGCATTAGCGCCTTAGCTGATTAATCGGTTGTTTAACATGCAGCTGTGAAATTGAAGGCAACCCCGGAACGAGGGGGCTGTATACGTAGGACGTGTGACTCAGGGTGTCCCAAAAGTCACCCATGAAGTTGCCATATGTAGGGAAAACGCGAAAGTGTAGCTAAACCTACCTTGATTTACAAAATATTTATTATAAATTTTTACAAAATTTACAAAACATTCTCTGTGTGTTGGTGACCTCTTTGTAAAATTTTACATTGAATATTTTTGTAAATAAAAATGCATTTAGCTACAACATCGCATTTTCCCTAGGTATGGTGACTTGGGGGGGCACCCTGCACATTCTCCGTATAGTGTTTGCCTTTTCAATGGGTAATGGTGGAGGACACGGCACTGGAATGCAGAATTTCCACTATATTCTGAACATAATGATTTCTTTCATGGTTATTTCCAAAACTCTGAGTATGTCCTTGCTCTTTTTCCTTTCCACTCTCTGGCCTCTCTCTGTGCCACCACCCCCAACTTTGCTATTCAGTAAGTTGAATGGTAGGTGGAGATTACACTCTAAGAATTAGAGTGCTCCCGGAACATGACTACATACTTGCCCTTGATAAACAAAAGCACGGATCTCTGTTCTGTGTGTTTGTTTCTGAAGGCTGGTGAATTTAAAAATTGTTGGTCCAGCAACTTGCTCTGGACAATTCTGAGGTAGGAAGTTCTTGACAATGATCCTAACAATCCATTGTCTTTTAGCTATATAGCAAGGCAGAAACCCTGAGTTCTCTCCCCACATGTATTTCTGAAGCCCGAATCTGCAGATTTGTTTTCCCAAGAGAAAAAAAAAAAAAAGAAAAGAAAATTAGAGTTAACCCCAGTAACAAACTATGATTAGGAACTTACAGGGTGTGTTTTGTTCAACTAATGCAGCGGTTCTCAACCTGTGGGTCACGACCCACAGGAACTGTATTAAAGTGCCGCAACATTAGGAAGGTTGAGAACCACTGAACTATTAGGTTCTCTCAAGTGAGGACCAGAAACTGTACCATTGTGACTATTGCAGGGAAATTTGTTCTTCCTCAGGAACGTATCTTGCATTCTTAGCTCACAGAAAAATGGCATTTTCCAGGCTCTTCTCAAATTGATCTATTTATAATAATATAAAAAAAGATGTTTAAATATAATCATTTGACTCTGACTTAAAGTATTTTATATAATTAAAACATTTTTTTCATTCCTGTATACTTTTGGTTAAATTACCTATGATTCTGTGTTTTTCTTTGTTCCTTTTCTGTTATTCTTAGGGCTGTTAATTATTTTCTATTTTAATACCTTTCAACTCAAGGCTGCAATTAAAATTCACTTCAGTGCTATATCTTTCAGCATAGTAGAATGGTCAAGCCCAAAGGATAAGTAATTTGTATCACTAAACTTTGCTCAAACCTGTGAATGCTAAATATCTAACTAGGGCACTTCCAAAATGCAGGACTTTCGTGCTATTTACCACTGGTTTTAAGTGTGCAGAAGCTTGTTAATTAGAAGCTATGTCATTGTAGCTTCAGCACCCCCAGTTGGGCCACCTACTTGTCACTCTCATATGGCCCAGAGCTATCCTAACTGCTGGCTCCCTTCAGCCAGATTCAAGCAGTTGAACTATGTTTTACCGTGTCTCTTGTGTAATGCCAAAATCCCAAAGTGCCAAAAGTTCCTATGGTTTTAGAAAGCAAATGTAGGAAATAAAACAGGAGACACTCTCCACTAGTACTTCCAAACCGGCCTTCGTTCATGTGAATCCACAGAGGTGAGCTGCGGAGTAAAGATACCCACAGTCTAAAAGAAAATGTTGATGAATTAAGGATATGAGTGTTATCTGAATACATGTCCTCTTACAGAGACAGCATAAAATAAAGATATGTGAAGGTATGAGTTTAGATTGGATATACTCTGGTCCAACTCCAAAGAAACTCTTGGCAAAAATGTATTGATTGATTTTGGTGCCCCAGACTGCATTAGGAGTTGAGTGATAGGGAGGAAAATGACAGAAGGGAACAATAAATAGCTGAAGAAAATAGGTCCCTTTTCATGGCCAAACTCATAGTTTAGTATGATAAAAAATTATTGCATTGTTATGGATATAACATACTTGTGACTTCATTACTTATGGGATGTAGCCCTTTGTGCCTGATGTGGTGGTGTGTGAGTGCCTGCATTTGTGAGTGGATAAATGCAAACTGCTTAGTAATCATGGTCACCAGTGAAGACCACAGCCCAGAAAAGTCACTTCAGAAGGGAGTGAATATAAGCCTGGCTCCTTGTGAAGAGAATTGGCCAGAAAAAGGAAAGTGCACCTCTTCTTGAAAGTCCCTTTCTTTTGAAGGGAGCCTCCAAGAAAAGGTTAGGAAGGTCAGTGATTCCAAAGCTGTCCACTGAGTGTATGCGGGAAGTTGGGAACATGGATTTTACAAAGCTCCTGAAGGTCTTTGTTGAAAGAAACTGACAGTTTATACAGGCAAAGGGACCAAACACAGAATGCTGCGGGAGCCCCAATTACACGGTGATAATAGTCTCCCAGAGCAGAGGACCCATAGATGTGGGAGGAAAAATCTTAGGATTCCAAATTTACAAAATAAAAATGGAAAAATACACGTAAGCAAGGCAGAGAGAGAGAAAACTACCGAGAAAGGAACTATTGAAATCTGAAGAAGTAAAGGAAACATGGATGGCATCTATTTCAGCATCTTATTTCACTGATGAGGAACTAGTTCTTGAGAAATCTGGGGAGTGGCTTACTAAGATCACATAGTTAGGAAGGGGCAGAACTGGGCCTAAACCCACCGAGCCTAGTTCTTCAGAACCCTTTGTATTGTCACATAAAGTAAGAAAACTGTGGGGAAGAAATTTGGAGAACACAGCCAAGAGAGGATTGTCTTATCACGGTATTATGTGTATACAGCCAGCATATAACATATGCTTATATGTGTACATATGTACATATATATGTGTGTCTGTGTATATACAAGATGGCTGTAAAGTTCAAACGCAATTTTAAATAGCACATGGACTTTATAGCCACCGTGTGTGTGTGTGTGTGTGTGTGTGTGTGTGTGTGTGTACTATTTAAACCTCTTGTGGTGGTGTGAGAAGATAAATCCTTCTGTGGATATCTCAAAGCTTCAGAAAAGTGGCCCACAAAATGCTTTGGCTTGAAACTAACAGGGGATGAGCTGACAATGGTTAGATTATAGGATTATAGGGTTGGGTAGAAATGCAGAACCATTCTGCTATCTTTGCAGCCAAATCCTCAGCACTTCACATACAGTAATAGAGAGTCTTGGCTTCCCCCAGAGCCTCCTCACTGGTCTTCTTGGTCTAGGAAGACATTCTGCTCCTCTGGTTTAATAGCATACTGTGGTGTTCAGACCTCACCCCAGACCACGTGTCTAATCTTCATCTGTCTAGTAGGAACATCTGTCCACCTTGGTAACTCTACACCTGTTTTAAGATCTCCTGTATAGCATTTACATATCCAGTGTTCTATTAAAATTGCCTGAGGAACCTTCTAGAATCCTGGAAAAATAACTTATGAATTCATGAAGTATTTGGAAAGTCCAGGAAAGTTCCAAAAGTGGTAATATCTTCTATTTTTTTACATTGCCCACCATGAAGAAAATTCTCTAAAGGGAGATCATATTTCACATAATCTCTGGCTTAAATGGATACATTTTTGAGGATATGTAAAATTTTAAAACCAGAGTCTCTGTGTGTATGTGCATATATATATGTGTGTGTGTGTGTGTGTGCATTTAAGTTTGTGCATATTTTATAAAGGTAACTGACAATAGACGAATCCAACATTAACTGCATTTTTCTTATGAACTTGGCCAAACATTTTGAAACCTGGTGTTATAGAACGATGACGAGGTTTGTATAGCATACAGTGATGAGAGACTTATACAATGATTTCATCAAGACTGTAGTAGTCTATGAGGACTCAGCTTTCAAACTCATGCTAATTATTTTCAAGGAACAGGCAAATTTGTGGAAATGTAAATTAGATATCAGGTAAAAGTTTATTAATACAGAGTAATTTACAACTGGAGTGTTCATGGGTTGACCAGAATAAGAGGAAAAGGAAAGAAAGAATGGATCAGGAAGAAATACAACACCTGTTAGCGTAAGTGTAAACAATGCACCTCATTAAAATCAGCAAAGATTGAGATAGTTGAAGAATTACCTCTGTCTAACATTTCTAAAAAAGAAACACACCCAAGTCAACCATAAACCATTATGGAAGTGCTACGAAAGGAAAAAGGCAAAGCACCTTCTCTTTGTCAGAAATTGGACCATGGACTGGGGGCACGGAATCTCTCAAGTGTTTAGTTAGTAGAATGTGATTGAAAAGGAGGCAACTCTTATGTCAGGACTTATGCAGTGTATTAAAAAATAAAACTCTTAAAAAAATAAATAAAAGTAAAACTCTTAAAATCTGCCATTTACAAGATATAGAAACATGCAATTTTTCTTAAGCAGTGTATATTTAAGATATTCCTTGAAGTTGATCCACAATGTTTCCCATATTTATTTTAATTTTTCTTGCAGATATTGCTTTAGCAAATGTGGGTATACAGCCTATCCTAAGTGTAAGCTATTAATCCGGCCCCAAGATCTTCTCCAGTGGGTAATAAGAATGGAATGCATTTGTGCCCTGAAATTTCACATTCTGTCCAGTAATTGGGGTATTTCTTATGGAAAATGAGAGGCATGTTTTCCTGGCACTTTTCCCATTCTGCCCTATGAGGACTACTTCTTGCACATCCTTGATTCCAATTCTCTGCTAAAGTGAGGTGTAGCCTGTGGGGCTTGGGATGGAGCAGGGAGTGGTTCAGTAAATTAAAGAATTTTCATGGGATTATAAGTCCACTTCTGGATTCAAGTATCTGACAAACAGAGATAATTGCTGTTTCACATAAGCTTTCATTGGGCTTGAAAAAGGAAAAATGAGTCTTTTTCAATTGCTTCGGTATGACTTGTCTATAAAACAAAAAATCTCTGTGGCATGTTACTTCTCAGCATTCCTTTGAACAGCATTGGGACCCTTTATGGATTGTCTGTTTAGCTGCTCAGCCCCTAGCTTTCTGGTTAATTATGCATTTTGAGCTAAGAAGGAATGGATTTGGGCCAGCTTATAACTGCTAAAATACTTTAGTTCTGCTTTCAGATCAGGAAAATGCAAGAAATGTCACACAAAGTCAGACCAATGGTCCTTAGAGCCCATATTCTGTTTTTTAAAGAACACAGCACATGGAAGCCAGTAAGAATCTGATGATTCATTAATTTGGTTAAGTGTTTCTGAGATTTGTTCCCTCAACACACACAAACTCTTGGGATACTGAATTTTACAAACTTCATAGCGGTTCCATAAAATCACATATTAAGTATATTTTTTCAAAATACCATTTGCGTATCTACAGCAAAAAAATAAAATAAAAAAGGGTATCTCTGTAATTCCTGAAGACATCATCAAAAGCAGTGCATTGTGGGCGGTACCTGTAGCTCAAAGGAGTAGGGCACCGGCCACATATGCCAGAGGTGGTGGGTTCAAACCCAGCCCTAGCCAAAAACTGCAAAAAAAAAAAAGTAGTGTATTATAAAGAAGTGTGGAAGTGGTCTTACTATTTGCAAGTGAAAATAAAAATAGTCCAAAGTTTAGGAATCATAGGCACGCACAACCAGAGAAGAAAGATCTGTTGTCAGATATACATAAAAGCCTTTCTTTCACTGGTGATTGACAAGTGAGAAAGCTACAGAGAAATATGTTAAAATTCATGCATCTATTTTATCTTAATAGTCCAAGGTTAATATTCTCTATTACATACTAGTGCATTTTCAAATCCATAATAATATTAAATTTATGAAAAATTCTATTTAAAAATAATGAAGTGAAATAGTAACACCTAATATTCAGAAACAACATAAAACTTCATTTATTTCCTTTAGGGCACATATGGCGCTGCCAGGAGTTTATTTTTAATTCATAGCTGCATTTTCATGCTCTTGCTTTCAGAGACAATGCTATTATTATTCATTATTACACATTTGTTTTGAATGCCAGAGTGCTTTCTATGAATAGGTTCTGTACTTTTTGAATCTTCCACAATAAATGTTCTCTTACCAGTGTATAGCAAATGTTGAATTTCAAGTTTACTGTGTATGAACAGAGGGGTGACAGAGAGAAGGGTATTAGTGGAAAGGTTTTCCAGGTTACCAAGAAGACTGCAGACTGCCTTCGGTACTTAGTCACATGGCCAAGGACTTGAACAAAAGAGTTCTACTGAATTCACTCCTGTAGGGAAAGCGAGGCCAAAGCCCTAAGCTCTACCCTGGTGGTCAATAATTGGCTTTCCCAATGTGGAAAACTGCTTTTAATACAATTGGCAAAGTTGTTTGCTCCTGTCATCTGAGAACTGAGAAGAGGATGGGAGAGGGAGAAAGGAACAGAGGTTGGAGGCTGGGGCTCTTGAAAGCGGAGCCATTACGGAAGTTTCCTTCGCTGGGTACATTGATAACCTACTAACCCAGGAGAAAGCACATTTCCTCCTTGAGTAATTACGTCTACTTTCTTCTTAGTGTTTGCATTTGATGGGAGAATTTTTGTGTTGCCAAATGTTTGCTTGTGAATAAAAAGAGTAGGCCTGCTATCCTGAATAAGGCCAAATTGCTTGGTATTTTTTAGGCTTGTCTTATTTTTAGTGTTTCCTATTCAGTGAGGATTAACTCTAAATACCAATTTAAATCTAAATTTAAGTTCCAAAATGGTTTCATGTGGTACTATTGCTGTGTCTTGTGTATAGAACCTACATCTTATTTATTTTAATGTCATTTATGGAAGGCATGCAGGCCTAATTAGGTAGGAGAGAAATTAATGTCTTTGATTTTTTTAACTTTGGCTCAATTCTAAAGCAATAAGTCACAAATAAAAATGAAATGGCATAATTGTGTCATTAGTTTAAGACCTAATTTACCGAGCATGAATTTAAAAGGGAGAACAGTGATAGTGAAGTCAAGCTGAGTAGTCAAATGACTCAAGTGTTTTTCCCACTTTCCTATGGTGGAAAGGATTTGGATGGAAACTTCTATCAACTGTGGGGAAGAGTTGTTCCCTACCACTGAGCGCACAATATCCATAAGGAAGGAAAATATGGATACTAGTCCAAATCATGACCAAAATTAAAGGAAACTTGAAGCTTTGTTTTAATCAACAAAATCCTATAATTGTGTAAAGTTGTAAAACTAGATATGGGGAAATCTTGACATGTATTTTTTTTTATTACCTATGTTTTTTTTTTTTTTAATGAGTACTAACTTCTATATTTAAACATCTAACTCATAAATTTAATAAAGATAGGATGATTAAAAATTTTATTCAGACCAGCATGGTGGCAGACACCTGTAATCCTAGCATTCTGAGGGGCCAAGATGGGAGGATTGCTTGAGCTCAGGAGTTGGAGACCAGCCTGAGCAAGAGCAAGACCCCATGTCTACTAAAAATAGAAAAATTAGCTCCATGTTGTGGCAGTTGACTATAGTCCCAACTACTCAGGAAGCTGAGGCTTGAGGATGGCTTAAGCGCAAAGATTTTGAAGTTGCTGTGAGCTCTGACGGCACTCAGGGCACTCAACCCTAGGGTGAAAGAGTGAGACTCTGCATACAAAATGTTAGAGCAATTTTGTGTAAAATAGATACAGTTTTCCACACAAATGGGATATAGTATTCAGTTAGTAAAATCTCACACTAAATGTAAAGAGAATCTTCGTTGTCTTTGTGGCTTAGGGAATTTTTTTTTTTTTTTTTTTTTTTTTTTTTGCACTTAATATGACAAGGAAATGCATATTAAGAACTCAACAGAATTTTTTTGGAATATACTATTAATTCAAAACTAATTTCCTTACTTTCCAAAGAGTTATACTAGACAGTAAAACGATCAGAGTTATTTAGTGTGGGAGAAGAAATGTATGCAAAATAATCTGTCATACAAAGAATCATGATAAGAAGATCTTAGAAGAAATACAGACAACATAAGGCTTTAGACCTTGAAAGACGTGGGCAACATTCCAACAGTCCATGTTGGACCAAAGAGTTCAAAAGGGGTAGAAGAGGTGTGAGTAAAGACTCGGAGTTGGGAAAACATGGAGGGTGTTTGGAGACTGGTATGCCTTTTCCTGACGTATGTATCGGGTTCTGAAAGTAATTGACCTTAGCAGGGTAATACTGGAAAGTGCAGACATGCCCCAGAGAAGCTGCTCGGTTGTGGCAGAAAAAAAATCATTGGTACAATATGAGGTGACTGGAAATCAAGTGCATTACTTATTTTGGGGTGATAATGTCTTCAACCGGAAAAGAGTGATCACCGTAGCCACCTCACAGAGCTGTGGGGTTTCAATGTCCTGGTGTCTTTGTTTTGTAAATATGAGACAGGGATGACTGCCCCTCTGAGGGTACCAGGATTCCGCGTGGTTTCCCTTTTTGCATCTCTCCCAAGTCCTTAATGTGGCTTTTCCCACTGAGTTTACTGCTCCCTGCCCATTTCCTGCCTTTCCTTATTACAAAGAGAATTGGCACTCAGGACTGTGCTCCCTATGCCAGTTGGCAGGCAAAGTCCTTAGAAGGCAGATGCTCCATTTCTGACATCACCACCAAAATCTCTCCCAGTTTTCTGAGAAGGGGCCTCCCCTGCCCCCTTCTTGCAAGGAACTGGCACCTTTCTCTCCGGGGCTCTCTGTCCCTCCCACCTCACTCTCCCTCTGAGGCAGGCAGTCAGTCTCTGCTGACTTTGCCAGCCAGGACTCCCTCTAATTTCCTCCTCCCTGCCTGCTTCTCAATCTCCCCTTTCCTCCCCATCTGACCTGTGAAAGTTTTACAAAGGACTTTTGCTCAGGCCAAGAGAAAACAAAAGATTGGAAAAGAAGGATCTGATGAATGCATGGTTTGATTTGAAACAAGTATGCTGTATTGCCAGGGACGTTTCCACTGGCAAGGCTTCGGCTTTCCTATGTGAATTCTCAGATAGCCCAGTCTGGCCCCACCCCCTTTTCTTTCCTGGATGAGTCTTCCCCTCAGCTATGTACCCTCATCCTTCTGTTCTAGGAACTGCCTTCAACCTCTGACCTCGTTCTTAAACTTAAGGCACCTGTTTATTAAGTGGAATTGAATGTAGTGACTAATGATAAACATTGTTAATTTGCTAAGGAATGTAGAAAAGTTGTGGTTTTGATTATGTCAGTTTCAGCAACTTCAAACAGACTCACAGCTCTGCATAGGCAATTTTTTTTCAGATGTTCTTGGAGAAAAAGAGAAGGGCTATTTATTGAATATTAGTGTTTCCCACAGCATAGCATTTTTGGAAACATAACAGTTTAAAGCCCCTAGGGAGCATTTAGATGGTTTTTCATTCTGGTGAGAGTCAGATTAAAACTTGCAGTGTTTTTATTTTTCGGATTCAGACCTCTAGAGACTGGCTCATTCTAGACCTGCATAATACTCCTTCAGTCCTCTTCCCATTTAAGAGTTCTGCAGAAGTCATGCTAGGATGGCTCTAACATGGAGCAAGGCCTTAGTGTCCACAAACTATGTGAAACCACATGAAAACTGGCATGTGTTCTGGCTAATTTATCCCCCAACTGTTCTGATCCTAGTGTGGGGTACATGCAGAAGGGGAGGCGAGGGGGGGTTTCACCAAACAGTGTCAGTGAGTTTCACATTTGATTTCCCCAAGGCATCTGATTAGCTACAGATTGCTTTGTGTAGGCTTGATGTTGGGAAACTACATCTAGTAGAGAAATCTTTCAGCTTTCTGCAGTTTGGGTTCAACTCAGTCAAAGGGAATGAGGTGATACCTTAGCTGCCTTACTTGGCCTTTCCTCTTTTATGGCTATGGAAATGCTAGCAAAGAGAAGAGGACTTTTAAAATAATAGCTAATTCATAATTGATGAATCTTTGGCAGGTGCTTCCACCCAAGGCCTTGAGCCATTTGTAACTCCATATTCCTCATTTCATTGTTAAAAGTCGATTTTCAAAATATTTTGTCATATATGTACATATAATATGCATACACACATACACATACATAGTCTTTCAGTGAACAACAATGGTTTTTCTTTTTTGAGGCATGTGGATATGACAGTCATACATATTGGCCTGTTTCTTGATAAACTATGTTGGACAGACTTTGCAAAGGTCAGTATCTATTATTTCTTCCTAAGCCTAGAGAGGTATGTCATTAATCAATCAAGCTGGGGTAGAAGCCATGGAAGAAGAGATTCTGGCAAAGTTAATAACAGCAGAATATTAAAAACTAGCTAAATACAGGTGGCCATAAAGTTCGTCTTCAATTTAGAATAGTTCAGGTTTAAACACACACAAACTTTATAACCACCGTGTATTTATCAGTGTGGAGATAGTTATGGAAATTATAAGGAGATATTATATAGCCATTTGAAAAGAGCATTCTAAATGAATAATTATTGAAAAGAAGATGGACGTCCATATTTTAATTCCGTGAAAAGGGAAGGTTTTTACATATTAATATTCTGTGATTGCATTTATATATATCTATATAAAAGAATATGTGTGTATAAAAGTGTTTGAAAATTGTGTTAGGCATTAACCTTTTGTAGTGTGACAATGGATTTTTTTTCTATTTACATATATCTTCTATTTTTTGATAGTGAACTGGTATTACTATTGTAATTTTGTCAGTTATTTAAAATTTAACAAGGTGCAGTAGAAAAACCAAGACACTACCACTAATATGACCTAGTGGTGGGGAATGGATCTAGATGTGATGCATTTGTTAGTAACATAGCTCAAAAGGCTACTCTGCTGATAGTGCTGATGGATTTATCTAGAAAGCCAGCTGGGTTAAAGGGCAGGTCAGGCAGAGGAGTTGAAGAAGGAGAGGGAGACTTGGGAGAGACACCAAAATCTCATTGTGTTTCTCTTGGTCCAGGAACCAAATTATATAGAAAAGAAGCTAGAAAGGAAAAACACAGCTCCAACTTTTAAGAGATAAAAGGTTGGGGTGTTGCAAGACTATTTTCTTTCAGTGATTGCAGAAAAAAAATTCCATTTTGCCAGGCTGGCACCAGTGTCAGATGAACAGAGGGTCTCTGCATTCTACATGCTGTTATTTCCCTGGCAGTTGAAACTTCCTTTGGCTCAGCTGTTTAATGTGTAAGTTCAGTGTCCCACGGGCTATTCTCCGTAAGGCAGCAGCTAGCCAACCATAATAAATTTAGTGTCAGGTCTGGATTCAGAGTACACTGTGTCCCACTTTAAGAAAGTGCCCTGGGTCATGTAGCCAGCTGTAGAAATCTGTGCAAATGCTGGTGATTCCCGGGGGAGAAAGGATGTTTTCCTTTGACCTCCATCTCTGTGTCTATTGATTTACAGAGTGGTCTTCCTGGTGAGACTCCTTTCCATTCCAGAGTGCCTTATTCCCCTTGTTTGGGGCAGGGCCTGATCATTGTCATGTATATGAGGCTGTACACAGGTGTTCTCATATGTGGCCAATGTTAGGAAGACTGGTCCAGACTGACCAGGTTCAGCAAATTACTATCCAGATAAATAATAATGATAATATGAAAGCCCCCCGGTGTGGAGGTGGCCGTTATGCCCATGATCTGTTACTGATACTTCCTGCACTGATCTTCTACCTGTGAGAGTAGATTGCAACTAATTCTCTTCCTATCCCTCATTGTAAGCAACGAAGGCTTGGTTGAGGTAGACTTTGATGATAAAATAAGACAAGCCAATTATACCTTGTTGAAACTGAGCCCTATTTTATTGTCCACAATGCTCACTTGTTATCAACTGAGAATGCTGACCTGAAAGTTATAAACTAACCCATCAATGGGCATATTAGCTCATAATGTTTATAGACCACCAGAAGCACAGTTCAGAAAGAGAGAAAGGGAAAGGGTGAGGCCAGACACATTCTCAGATGTCTACTCTGAACCGGGAATTATGCTGAGCACTATATATCTGTTTGCATCCAAACCGTAAAAAAATATTTAACTTTTCTTCTGTTCAATTAAATTCACTGATCCAGCCTCTACACAAACTACTGAAATATTCTCATCTCTATCTTTCACTTAGAGAAGCACTATTCAAATGGTATTTTCCCAGGCTCATAGTAATTGCAGATTTAAACACTGGTCATCTTGCCTAGAACCTGTCAAACCTTATGCAGACGGAGAATGCCCACTTTACCCCAAACGGTCCTGAGCATAAGTTCCTGTACATTAGCTAGAAGACCCACCCACTCAGAAGAGTTGTCCTCCCTGGAACAGTTGTTTCTCTTTCAGGTTTGTTTCTTTTATTTCTTTCCTTGTGTTTGTTTGATTTCTTTGTTACCGATAATGGTGGTTAAAGTGATACTGTTTAACAGAGATAAAATCTCATTTACATCAGTAACGTGTTTTTTTCTTTTTAAGGAAACATCATTTTCCAGAAAAATTCAATGAGTCAATAAAGTATTTCTGAACACAGTTTTTCACTGTCAACTGGTTATTCTAGACGATGTACTTAACGGAAAAGGTGGCACTCTGCCCATCATTCTTTGATGCGGTCTTGTTTTGTAACACATTGCTTTCAAATTTCTATCATCATCTTCTCATTATCTTAAATGTACTTTCGGCTTCTAGAAGAGAATGGTGGTATGATTATTGGCAACAGAATTGCGATCTAGCATATAAGTGGTTTGAAGACTTTGGAGATTCATGGTTGCGTGTTTGAACACCTGACTTCAATGGGAAAAGTGGTGCCCTCTAAGTTGCTTCCTAATAAGCAAATGTACTCTGTGGGTTGAGGATGTGAAGGGGAAGAATGGTCATGTTTGGTACAGTTGAATATATATTTGCTACCAATTACATATTTCTCACATTTTTTATGAAGTTTCTTATTCTAGCAAAGATACATTCCTTTAAGGGTTTAATGGTGTTTTCCTCACAGCATTCAAGGTTTCAGGAAGTGTTGCTTTTCTTCCTTTTAACCCCTTGCCCACTTCCATGAAGTTCAAAGAAAATGCATAGCCACATCTTTGTTCCTAATAGAAAATTATAGGGAATACGCTGAATTTATAGAACACTATGGACAGTTATTAGGGGGAGTTGGTTCATTCTCCATGCATACTGTTAGTAAAAAAGAATGGACCTTCCCCCCATCTGTTCTCATTTAGAGCAGGACTTTCTTGCATTGAAATTCCTGTCCACACTGTGGTCTGAGTCCCTAGGTAAGCAGTAATCTAATTCTTTAAAGCCTTTTGGATAAGGAACAGCTTTAACTCCACACTCCCATCCTTCTCTTTCCCATGTCATAATTTTGAGTTCTCAGCACTCTGATAATAAGCAGGCACTTCTAAAAATTGAAAATCCCACAGTTCCACTTCTGTTTTTCTTTCTCTTCCACTGCCTCTCTTCTCGTAGGGTAGTAAATATGTCAGACAGGAGCTTGAAGTCAACCTCTGTGCTTTCCTCCTCAGACTCAAATGCTCTCACCCAAGTAGGTGATAGTTTCCATTAGGGGCTGGACAAAATTATGGCGCACACAGGCAAGGCAGCTGGGGAATTTGACTTGATAAATGCAGAAGAATCTGGCCCTTCCACTTTAGAGTGTCTGTTATAAAAATTCACGCTAGCACAGGCCATTGTCATGAGCCCGGCCTGCACACAGTTCTGGATAGGGATGTTTGTAGGCCATTTAAGGTCTGAATAGTGGGGCTAGATCAGATTTGAAATCTCATTTACCTAATACTAGAAAGATTCAAGTGTTAGGTCAAGCGATTTGAGCAGGACTTAACTGTTTTGCAAATAATAGAAACCATTTATTTTGATATATTCAGCAAGATTTCCCTATTTCTGCTAGACTTCTTCCAGAGTTGTTTGCTAATTTTTGCTGCTGTTTTTATCCTACCATTAGAGGTCATGGCTCTACGACTGCCCCACATCGAATGGAAGGGAGGAAATTGGGCTGTAAGTTCTAGTTTGCCATTAGCCAGAACAACCGGATTTTCTTAAAATAGGAGATCAGAGCTTGCAGAAAGTATTTCTAATTTCATATGCTGCTTTTGTAAAAGGACGCACATTTCTTTATTCAAATTACTTAGTGTTCCACCAATATTACCTTCCTTTTCTTCAAAGCCTTTCCCCCAAAAAGGAGTTTAAAAAATATGTGTGTGTTCATGTATATGGATATTTAGGAGAATAGAATGCTTGGCAGGAAAGGTTAGTAGAGAAGTCATCTCTGAGAGCAATATTTTTCAAGTTAAGAAAAAGTCAGAAAGAAATAAACAACTTCCAGGAAGTGGTCTATCTTGTCAATAATCTGTCTAAAAACAGCTTTGCAGCATGCTAAACCTACCTCAAAATAAATCTTCAAGAGCCATTTGGTAGTTTCCATATTTACTGTTTTGCCCTTTCAGGAAGTTTGCTACTTGAGAATAAAAATGCCAGGATCAGATAAAATTTGTATCAGATTGGTTACAGATCTTTTAAGAAATTCACTCATTAGTTTTAGAAGCTGATTTGGAGTGATTGCACTAAAGGGTTCAGATTAAAATGGATACAAATCACTGGTATTAAAATGTTTCTGAAATGAAAATTGTGCATCAGGCTGTTAAAAAAATAGAGGAGGTAGACATTTGGGTGGGTTGGGCTTGTGTGACAATGGTGTCGCTAAATAGTGTGGTCTGTCTCTAGGTGGGCTGGTGGTTCTCCAACTTGAGTGGGCTCTGAGGATCTGGAGTTCTATTAAAACACAGAGAGCTGAGACTCGTCCTCAGAGCATATAATGTAGTGGGATTGGAAACGTGTGCAAGAATGGATATTCTAACAAATTCTTGGGTATCTCTGATGGTAGTGATCCAGGGACTACACTTGAAGAACCACTTGAGTTATAATTGTATTCCTATAATGGTTTAGAATAATTGGCAGGAGTATGTAAGAAACTGCCACAGATTTTGGAGCTAAGGTGAGTCACCACCATTTAATATGACACCTTGTTCACAACCAAAAAGTTAAAAAAAAATAGGGACTAATTATATTATTCCAAGCCCAGTGATAGATGAAACCTTCCCTTTAGGGAACGCAGTGAGGGGGGCAGGGAAAGTAAGTTAAATCTGTCACTTAAACTGTTCAAAAAAATTACATTTTCTACTACTGCTCTTATTTTACCCTCCCTAGACTGTGTGATCCAGATCTTCCTGTAAAATGTTTCTTCTATTACAATTGACTAACATTAAACTACAATTGATTCCTATTGTAGAATTCTATATAGCCACCTGAGAGCATAATTTTGAGAGATTTGAATGAAACGGGGAAAATGATCATGACATGTTAATTGGTAGAATGCCAAATTGTGTGTGTGTGTGTGTGTGTGTGTGTGTATGTGTGTGTACGTTGGAAGAAAGTAACAGCTTATTAGATTTGGTGATCTTTGGGAACCTGGATTATTACAATTAATTTTCTTCATTATATTTTTATATCTCCTATTCCCTAAGCTATAAAAGTTTCTATAATAAAAATTGATGCAAAACGAATTTCTCATAATTTAAATTCTCCTTTACTCCTCTAAACCTGGTTTTGAGACCCATCACTGACCCGGGGTTTGGCATAAAGGGCAACTCCAGGGGGATCTGGTTGTTTCTTCAGTTGGAAGGGATGGGGCCGTAAGTCTTTACTAGTGGAAGGTAAAAATAGGCTAAGGGGAAGATGTTTGGCAACTGACACAAGGCTTTAGCAACCATATTTAATCCCAACATAGGATAACAATTTTATTTGCTAAAACTATTAATGACAAATATGTAAACTGTCTGTGGTATTTGTCAGAATAAGGAAAATCCTAGAAGCTTAGGTTAGACTGTAGACAGTAAATACTGCAAATGGATGGTCTACTGTTGGCACCAAAGGGTTTAGGAATTGGGTGTTTGTATAACCTCTTAGTATAAAGGGCACTCCCTAGGGGATTTAAGAGTAAGGGATTCAGAACACTTGGGGGCAACTATGACATAAAGGGCAAAAATCCTTTCTACACTAGCCAATTATTGATCTCCACAAATTGTCCATAGGATCTCTGATAAATAATCCTATAAACAGTGTCAAATATGAAATAGGAATATTGTAAGCAAAGCTTCAGGCCATCCCCATAAACAGTATTTATGCACACATATAAGTGCACAAATATACATAAAACTAACAAAAATATGCAAACCTGCATAATTACATATTCATACATATTTACATACAAATTACATACATAATTATAATGTCATACATATATGACATACATATACATACATATGACATACATACAATGTCATACATATATGACATTGTAAGGTAAATGTTATATGTGATGTAAATGTCTTATGTAACATACATATGTACATCCACTATTGAACCATGATATGATTGGTAGATACTCATGTTTCCTAAACTTTGGCTCCATCATTTTTGCCCCTCAATTCCTGTATTCACTAGATACTTAACAATAAGTTAAAGGCCTTAAACAGTTTTCTTATCCGACTTTTTTCTTACTTAATAGCTTTATAAAATATACCCATAATTTGGATATTTGGATTCTAGGTGCTTCACAATTTCATGGATTTATTTTTCTCTGTCATGTTGCTTATTAAAACTAACAAAATGTTAGGGCTTTCTTGTTTTTGTTTCTCACCAAAAGAACATTGTTCACTTGGGTTATCATTTTATTTGGTCCAAGCGTCTGAATAAACTAGAAAATTTAGAAAAGGAAAATATCTAACAAAATAGTTGAAAATAAATTAGGAGTCAGCGGGTTTAACAAAAATATCTGCCAGGATGACATGGACTCCATAGCATTGCTTACATTGTTTTGCCCATTCTTATAAGTGAATGAGTCTAAATGTTTTAGATAAGTCCTTCTTATAATCTAGAAACTTAAAATTAGTATTGAAAGAGGTGATTTTCAGTATTTTCTCTATCACTAGTCATTTTTTACAATACCCCAGAATGAGAACTAACATCTCCTGTTACTGTTTAGGTAAATGTCATCTTCCAGAAAGTGAGCAGTCAGAATACATTATGCAACAACAACAAATATATACCTTATGTTTGCTGGGAACACACACACATTAATGTGTGATCCCCATTTATGATTTATGAAACATTTCCAAGTGGCTTCTATATTTTTGTTGCAATTCAAGTTTAAGCACTTTTATCCATTTAATTACCCTCTCCAATGTAGGGTTCTAAACCCATAAAGCAAGTTATGATAATTTCCAAGTGGTTGTACTCATCAGTGGCATAAACATTTATTTATTTATTTGGCTTAAGAGGGAACATTTTTCACAGTGACTTTCTTTGACAAGGGATCATGTAGTTTTCAGCTAAAATTTAGAAGTGTCAAACTGAACTGCTTTCTGGGATTGTGCTTTTACCTACACACATACATTAATTTTGCTAAATTGATTAACTAGTGTGAGAGAGTCCCCTTATTAATGCCTCACCAGTCTCAACTAATTCTTAAGAACCCTGTGTTAATATCCTTCTGGTAATAGCGTAGTTCACCATAATTAGCATAGCTAATTGTATTATAAAAATGTAGCTCTAAGTTCTGTGATTCCCCTTTATTCAGATAAGTAGCAGCGAAAGTCAGTAACAATTAAGAAGGATCTATCAAACGCCTGAAGATAGTTTGATAGAAAGTTGGGTGTCTAGTTTCAATTAGCTCGCAAAAGTGTGGAAAACATTTTCAACTTTGAACACTTCAGCCAGTTTGTTAAAAGCTTGTTTCTTTCCCGTCCCTCTGTAAATTGAATATATCAGTCCTACATCTCCTTTTGTTGCTCCAACCTGCTGTAGTAATGGGAAGCTGGAATAAAGGTGGTGATCCAACTTCTGTAGAGAGAAGGCAGACCCAGAGAGACAGAATCTTTGAGTAATGTGGTACACCTTAGAAATGTTATTTCTATACCATAAACCCAAACATACTACGAAGAAAAAGAGAGATCAAGGTTGGATCCTGAAGTCTAACGCTCTGTAAGGTTGGCCTTTGGAACAACTTTTGGTTTCCAGTGAGTCGGTCTGTGTTTGGAAGTTTGTAACGGTTGCTGTATGTACCTTGTGAGTTCACGCACAATTTGGCCCCTGTGGATGCGCGGATCCAAGTTCCTTAAGGATTTAAATAACTTCCCCTCCCCGGCAGTGTACACTATAGCTGAATTTGGTGATTATTACTTGAGTTGAAGTGATCTGCTATAGGACAGCCACTGCACATTGATGACAGACAAGGAAGACACCACTATAGCAGTTTGTCGAAATTCACGACATTTTAGTCATGCGTTATTTATGTCAGATGG
This sequence comes from Loris lydekkerianus, assembly GCA_963574355.1. Taxonomy (NCBI): domain Eukaryota; kingdom Metazoa; phylum Chordata; class Mammalia; order Primates; family Lorisidae; genus Loris; species Loris lydekkerianus. Next base: position 20,362 of record CAUYPK010037236.1, on the reverse strand, counting down.
AAACAATCACAAATTAACAAAAGAAGAAAATTGGCCTGCTTGGTTGTTAAATTTTCGACAGCGGAGAATAAACTATGCTTATGAATCCTGGGTTCAGTTTCCATACAGGAATATATGGGCTTATTGACTTATTCTGCAATTATTAATGCTATAAATATAAGCTTAACTACATTATTTCCCTTTTTCTATTTTTTAATTACATGAAGTAGTCAGACCTGACATGTTGTTTTGTATATTATGTAAAGATAATGCCATTCTTCTGCCATTCAGTATCTCTTCTATTATTTTAAATGGTAATCTAAAATATTTTACTGAAATGTATTCATTCATTCTTTGATGAGATTAAATAACTTAAAAGCCTTAGATTGCTTCTCAGACCTTTGATCAAGGTCAGGTTTGCTTTAGAGGCCTTAGGATTGAGCTAAGAAAAAGAATACAGCTACTCTAGGGAGGTACATTGACTTTTCTGCCTTAAAAAAAAAAAAAAAAAAAAAAAATATATATATATATATATATATATATATATATATATATATATATATATAAAATATACCTGTATTTAAAAATAAAATATACCTGTATTCATTGTAAAAATCTGGAAGATATACAACTAAGATAATATAATAAAAATCGCCTCCAATTTTATTAATACTAGGTAACAACTTGAGATTTTTGTGTATTTCCTTGTAGTCTATTTCTTTGTGTGCATGGGTACAAGTATACTTTTTTTCAAAATTAAAATGGTACTTTGTATCTTGTTTTTATATTATGAATATCTAATATATATATGAATAATATATTTTTAAACATTCTTTTAAAACATATGGTAACATTTATTTGCAGCTCAAATACAATACAAATTCAATTAAAAAATCTTGGAGAATTTAGAAATGTATGGAAAAGAAAATGAAAATAGCCTATTATATGACAATTCAGAATGTTTACATTTTTGTGAATGTCCTTTTTACTTCTCAAATCTTTTTAGTGGCAGGATAATATTCTATCTTAAAGTGGATTATCATTTTTTGGTCCTATTTTCCTACTTGAAAGCATTTCATTTTTTCCAGAATATTTTTTAATTAAAAAAAAAAAAAAAAAGTCTTCAGAAGGTTCTTTGGCTTCAACTTGACAAAGTTAAGCTTTTTATTTGACTTACCTCCCCATAGCAAATTTTGTTTCTCATTGATATACTAGCTTTTATGTTGTATTCATGGCATTATCCCTTATTTTGTTTCTGTTACAAATCTCTTCACCTATATTATTTTACTTCTGTATTTCCTTAGTAATTGACATGGGTTATCCCAAAATAACAGATATTTTGAAGAATGTTAAGAGAAATTAAAAGAGGAAGGTAGGAAAAACTAAATAAATGTTTTAGATCTATTATTCAAGACAACTTTCTTTGAGGGTGTCTGATCATTGGAGGAGGAGAAGAAAATTCTAGAATTATGGTGGTATGTCTCAAAAACTGTTAGTTGTAAAACCCAGGATTGTTGCAATTGCCTCCTCTGTAGAAATAGTTAAGAGTATACTCATCCTTAAGAAGGTGATGATAATTAAAGACAATACTATTTGCAGTGACCTTTAAAATTCTACTGGAATTGAACATGCCATTTATAACTCTTTTTATCATAAAATACCTTTTGTGGGAAAGTACTATAACACTTAGATTCACAAGAGCTAGATAAACATAGGAGAACTGGATACAGGCATTGGGAAAGAGATTTGACCTTGATTATACAACCCATGTGAAATAACAGAAAGCTACAGAAATAAGACCTTGACTAATCTGACCACAAAAAAGGCAACAATTGCAAAAGGAAACATAATGCTAGGAAAAATGTCAAACCTAATACTGTTTTTTAAAAAAATGCATAAATGTTAAATCAATAAGAAATTGGGTTTTTAAATACTTCTTGGTTTCAAAGGCTTTTAATAAGTCCTTGAATTTCTGGTTTCACTTTACTCTGCTTCAGGACTTTAAAATATGAAATACTCCACAAAAGACTATCACAAAATGCAACCATAATATCATGAATAAATAAACATAATAGAAGCTTTTTAGGTGGTAAAATGATGGCCACATGTATATATTTTATTTATGGAAGAATTAAGTGATGTCTTCTATATTCTACTTGAATGATAATGATGTTCATGTATAGTGTACTTTCTTTCAAAAATTATTAGAGATTGTTGCCTTCTGTGCTTGTGATTCAAGGTTCTATTCTACTTCAGACTGTCTCATTGTATTTTCATCAAATTTCAACTATTTACAGAGGACTGTGCTCAATAAAATACAGAATGAATCAAGAAACTTTCTGGTTAATGCAATAAAGAAGAAACAGGTTAATAATGCTAAACATTTATAAATAGTACATAAAATAACAAGTGATATGGTATATAATAGATTGGTGAATAGTAAGGTCACAGATGCCCTATCACCAGGTGTATACATTATATAAAGTTAACTCTGATATAAGAGTATTGTTTGTGTCTTTAAAATTTTTATGAAGAATGATTTTTGACAGATGCAGTTCGTTATGACCATCTGTCTCATGTATACATCTCCTATTGCACAGCCTGTGATTTCTGTGGATCTGTACTCTTGTTGAATAGTCTTGCTAAATAGATTGACAAAATCCAGCAAATACATTTATTAAGTACCAACTGCTTATTTGTGTTCTTAGTTGGTATTAGGTTGGAGAAATTATTTATATCTCTCTACGATTTCATTTTCTTATCTATTAATATTAGTACCTACTTCCACGGGAAGTACTGTCATACATGTGGGTCTCAAATGAAGGAAATCATGTAAGTATTTAACACAGGCCTTGTCATATGGCAAATAGGGTCATGTTATCACTATTGTTTTTATTAGTGAACCTGAGCCATGTTCGCTACTCTACCAGAATATGAAACAGAATGACAGTCAACAAATTTCTTTGCAATGGTTACTAACTAGCGGCAGGAGTTTCTTTAAACATGGTGAAAGATACCAGCAATTCTAAAACACATTCTTCGTTATTTTTTTGTTTGGCTGAGGACAAAAACATACAAGTTTATCTAGAAATATAAGATTTACTTAGTGACAAATGATATGTACAAACAAAACCTACTCCAAAATTCAAAAAGAATGTGTAAAATTTATCTATCTGTATGATTTATATTTATTAACTACAACTGCATATGTCTGTCTATGATCTGTAATTTTTCATTTTTCTGAGCAAAAGGATGTGTCAGAAGAGGACACAGTTTTTAAAAACAGTAAAGTAGGCTTGGAGCCTGTGGCTCAGCGGCTAGGGCGCCAGCCTCATACACCAGAGCTGGTGGGTTTAAATCCAGGCCAGACCTGCCAAACAACAATGACAACTACAACCAAAAAATTGCTGGGTGTTGGTTGTGGCGGGCGCCTGTACTTCCAGCTACTTGGGAGGCTGAGGCAAGAGAATCACTCAAGCCCAAGAGTTGGAGGTTGCTGTGAGCTGTGATGCCACAGTGCTCTACTCAAGGCAACAGATTGAGACTCTGTCTCAAAAACAAAAACAAAAACAAACAACCAAAACCCCCCCAAAAACAGTAAAGACTAATAGGCCCACATTCATTAATTATTCAATCACTGGTTACCTATACTGCCAAGCACTGTGTCCCACATTTATATGCCAAAAGTGAAGGCCATAAACACATAGATTGTTCATTAAATAGTATAAAAAGCAAATGAAGCATAATATACATCAAGTGTATATTCAAATGAACTAATCAATCAAGGAAAATATAAAATAATTATAATACAACTCCTTTTATTATATGCCTGGTAGTTAGTGAATCAAAATCTCAATTAGAACAGGAATTGTAAATAATTTTAAAATAAATAAACATTTTATTTTAACTAAAGCAGATACTGTCATTCACTAGTAGTTTAAGAGAACAATTAAAGTTTCTCTTTAAGTATCCACCAATTGTAAATTTGCGTTTCATTTGTTTAAATCACTCCCATAACTGTATGACTTTCAGTTTCAGTTTTTGTTGGTTTGTTTCTGATTGTTGCAAGGCAATCTAATTGCAGAATTTATTCATATTTTCTCCCAATATTTTCTGTTTGTTTGTTTTTGATGGAGACAAGATTTCCCTGTGTTGCCCAGGCTGGCCTCAAACTTCCACCCTCAAGTGACCTCCCATCTTCGCCTCCCAAAGTCCTGGAATTACAGGCATTAGTCTCTGCACCTGGCCTCCCAAACTTTGTAACTGTCTTTCTCACATCCAAGTAGGTAGTTAAAAAAATATGCTGGTCATTACAAAGTGTTTATTGGCATTTACAAAGCCTTCTGCTTAGGTTTTTTGTTGTTGTTGTTGTTGTTGTTGTTTTTTTTCTTCCAGTTTTTGGCTGGGGCCAGGTTTGAACCCACCACCTCCAGTATATGGGGCTGGTGCGCCCTACTCCTTTGAGCCACAGGCACCACTCAGCATTTTGCTTAGTTTTTACAGGAATGAAACATTTCACATTTCATTGTTTCATATAGTAGTTAATCAAATTATGGAATAACAGCAACAAAAATGGCATAAATAGGTTTGGGAATAAGCATACTGACACTTTAGCCTTTCTTGATGAATTCAGTCTAGTGAAAAAAGATAGCTATGTAAAGTAATAATTATACTAACCACAATATAAGTGCTCCAGTAGAGAAATGTGTAAGTATCTGAGATGGTGAAGGAAGGCCGGACCAACTGTGCAGAGGCAGGACAGATTGAGGACATTTGGCCTGAAGTTTTTGAGATGAACAGAATTTTGCTGAACTGAAAAGGGAGACATCTATCCTAGAAATATGAGTTTGAAGGCTCACAAATTCATGGAAAGATGTAAGAAAAGGAAAAGTCGTGAAGTTTGTCTCACTGGAGTCTTTACGATATTAGGCACCCTGTTCTGATCACTTTACGAGATATAGACAAGAAGTGTTGTGGATGGAGAGAAATGAAAGGTTAATTTCAACCAGGCAATGTTGATGGGCAGGTGGAGAATGTGGTAGATTGAAAAGGGCTTCCTGGAAGAAGTGGCATTTGAGAGTTCATCATTCATAAATCATTCCACGCAGAACTGGTGTTACCGCAGAGCAGAGCCGGCTTGATCCTGATGTCAGACATGAGCAGCCAAGATTGTTGATGCAGATACACAGCCTGGAGCACTGGGCTAGCCTACTTGATGGACGTTTTTCTCTCTGTGGTCACATTCACTTATAGGAAAAGAAGAGGTTCATGGGATTGTCAGATTCTGGGTTTCTCCATCCTGAGAAAAACTTCAGATTCAGAACTGAAAGCTGTGTGAACTCAAATGCGTCAAACTGTGAGAGAAGCATCTGGCATGTCACAGAAAGAGACGTTTTTACTGCCCTACTTCGGGTCCCAAATGCAGGGAGATTTGCTGAAAAGTAGCACATTCCCTAAAGAAGTAGGACACCTGGTAACCCTCATTTTAGGAGAGAGGCCAGATCTAGCTGGAGCCAGATTAGTAAGTAATTTCTACTTGGCCTGCAGTTGTGAAAAGTCCCCTCAAAAGCCGTGTGGACCCTCATTACCCAGGAAATTGCATGATGTTTCATCGTTGAAATCCTAGTAAGTGTAGCAATAAAATAATGAAGGTGCTCATCAGTTGTTGTAAGTTGCTGTATTTTCCTTTAGGATGATGAAGGGTGTGTCTCGTGCAGTGGCAGAACCCACTTGTGCTGAATAATTACCAATAATTTCAGTTAATCCATGTCCAGCACATCAAAAATTACCTAAGCAGCTCTCTCATAGCCCTTAGTTTAAAAAAAATGTGGGATGACACAGATAAGTTTTTCTTTTTCTCGGTGAGAGTTCCTGTGACAACTACGGTGTGTCGTGGTGACTTTGAACAGCACATATGTCCATTGCATGTTAATGCCTGCACTCGTGGTATTTCATAGCAATTCTCAAGATTGATTTATTCTTTTCCAAGGCTGTTTTGTAAATAGACTGAAGGCAAGGGCCTTGTATCCTTGGCATATATTTGAATCTAGCTCCAGCTGGCCTGGGGGAAAGCCCTGCTCTTGACCTCTTCAAGTCTCAGCTTTGTGATGTGGAAAATGAGCAGAAGGATACTCACGCAGCTTACGATGCAGCATTACTGTTGAGATGGAGCAGCAGAGAATGCTTTGTAAATGGCAAAGAAATTTTGCATGACATTCATCACAGACACTTTCATGCCATTGGAGTGTCACAAAAAGTACTGGTGTGTGGTGCCAAGTTACCCAAACCAGATTTGAAATATTTTATTAATTTTTACATCCTAAACAGTATTGGACCTGCTAGTGTTCTTTCCTAATGGCTCCAAATTGACCAAATATTTGATGAACTGTTAAGGTTTTTACAGTGGGTATGTGTTTTCCATTAAATATAACTTGAGGGATTTAACAGGTTAAAACCAAAGTCAAGACATCTTTATTAGGTAAAACTTCTTCATTGTAAATTAAACTAGCTATATACATTATAGAACAGTAGTTATCAAACTGGGTTCTGTGGTTCAGAGGCCTTGGCATCACCTGGAAACTTCGAAATTCAAATTCTTATGTCTCGGAGGTATTTGAGCGGGGGGAGGAGATATTTGAGCGTGGGAGGTGGTATTGGAGCTTGGGAGGTGGTTTTTGAGCCTGGCTTCAGTGAAATGAGGGGCAAGCCCATTTATAAAAGGGCAATGGGTTAGCTGAGCCAGAATTTAAGAACAGGGGCATCTGGGGGCCAGAAGGGGGAATTCTTTGCAGCCTCTGACTTGGGCTTCTCCCTGTGTCTAACTCATTCCTCTTCCTCTGTAGATGGGCCTCTGCTTCCTCTTCCACAAGGTGGATAGAGAATATTATCAGCTACATGAACACTCTGACTTGCGTCCAATTTAAATCTCCTAAGAAAGAGTGCTGATTTTCCCACTGACTTCTCTGCTCAGAACCCTCCAGTCCTTTCCCAGCTCACGTGGAGAGTAAGAGCTCCATGAGCCCAGCCTTCTGCTCCCTCTCAGATCCATTCTTCTCATCATGTACCTGCCCCCCACACACACACTTTTCCCAGGTCTTCTACTCCAAAGTCTTCTACCCACACAAAAGTTTGCATTTGTTCTTCTTTCTGTCTGGAATACTTTCCTCCCAAATATTCATGACCTGAACTCACTCCCTTCTTGCCTTTAGGCTGCTACTCAAATGGCACTCGCTCCGACAGGTCTTTTGAGAGTCTATAGGAAAGTACACCCCCCTTGTCCTTCCCCACACTACCTTTGCCCTTTCGCTCTTACCAGCATCAAATGTACTAGGTATTTTGCTGATTTTGTTTATTGTATGCTTCCCTTTCATCATTTATGCTTTATGAGGACATGGATTTTTGTTGGTTCTGTTCTCTAATTTATCACCAGCCCCTAGAAATATGTCCTGTACATAGTAGATGATTAATACATCTTCGATGAATGAATGGATGCCAGAGAGTACGGGATGATTGTATATAAAGTCTGTGATGGTAACTTGGAGTGTAGGATAGAAATCAGAAGGGAGTAAGAAGAGTTATAACAGGGTGGATTCAAACATTTTTGAATTGGTGATTATAAGACATGAGATGTCACTTTTAGTCTTCAACTGAATGACCTTGAGGAAGACATGGGAACTTAGTTGGCCTCTGTTTTGCCATATTAGTAGGAAGAAAGTGGTAGAAATAAAGCTGATTGGAGAAATAAAGCTGAAGGAGTAGGCTGAGCAGTATCTGAAGATGTCTCCAGCTTTCGTGCTCTGTGGTGGGGTATATAGACGCTTACACCAGATATGTGGAACAGAGGACAGAGGGTTTTATAGTCTGTGTGAAAGTTATTATCAAACACCCAACAAAAAACACTGTGTGGTGGGTGTGGATTCTCTTTGAATTCTGCTCCTAGGGCTAATAGTTGGCATCTGAAGCATACATTTCAGAGTGGTACTTAAAGCATTTCAAATAACTTTATCATAATCCATATGTATTAGTTTTCTGTTGAAACACAACAAATTATCAGAAACATAGTGGATTAAAACAACACACATTTGTTATCTCAGTTTCCATGAGTCAGAAGACCATGCACTGTTTAAGTGGGCTGTCCACCTGAGATGTCGCCAGCCTACAACATGCCAAGCCCCAGGTCTTACCTGATGCTTGGGGTCCTCTTTAAAACTCACGTTGAAATTGTTGGCAGAATTTAGTTTCTTGCATCCATAGACATCAAGGTGGCTTGCTTATTCAAGACCATCAGGAGAAACTCAATTTCCTCCTGTAGTAAAGGCTTACCCCGAAGATTAACCCAAAGTTGAATGATGAAGGACCATAATTACATCTACACACTCTCTGGACCTTTGCCATATGCATTATGACTAGTCTCAGGAACAAAATCTCATCACTTTTGCCATATTTTCTTATTTAAAAGCAAGTTATGGGTATCTTTCATGCTGAAGAGAAGGGAAGTATATATGGTTGTAGGTCAGGGGGGCCCTCTTAGAAATCTACCAATCACAGTAAAATGGAAGGCATAGCAATTATTGTAAGAGTTGTATAAATCTTTCATTTTGGAAATGAGAAGTATTCATATAATTTAATTGACTGGAGAGATTCGTTGCCCCTGAATTAAAGGCATATAGAAGCTGTTGGCCTAGCTGCCCAACATCTCTGAAGAAGTTAGTACTGTGGTCAGAATGCCATTAATCCTTGTCTTGTATTCCATGGGGACCTCCAAGACTTGTTGCCTGGCTTAATTGTATGGCTGCATCTGCCTCAGCATAAACATTTTTATTTTTCTTTCTTTTATTCTTCTTCCCTCCTCTTTCTTTCTTATCTCTCTCTCTTTTTCTTTTTATAATTCTTTGAGACAGGTCTCATATACCTGGGCTGAGGACAGTGGCATCATCATAATCACTGCAACTACAAACACCTGGGATCCACCAATTCTGCCTCCGCCTCCCAAGCAGCTGAGACTATGGGGGACACCACCATGCCCACTGATACCTCTTTCTATTTGGGGAGGGGGAAGATAGATAGATACCAGAGTCTCACTTGTGTTCAGGCTGCTTTCAAACTCCTACCCTCAAGAGATGCTCCCTCCTTGGCCACCAAGTGCTGGGATCACAGGTGTGAGCCACTGTACCGAGCTAGCATGAACATTTCTTATGGGGCACATGTCAGAGCGTCTGGTAACAGAGAGTGGGACTTGCCCAAGTTGAAAAAGCCTATTTTGTGTCTGCTTATCAACAAGGTTTAAGGTTTAGCAGAATTTAGTCTGAGACTTGCTCTCATAGACCACTTGATAATGAACTTGCAGGACAAGTGAACATATTTACTATCTACCTCTAATTTCTGATGCCCATGATTATTTGCCAAAATATTGAAAAGCAAAATTGGCTTAGGTCAGTCTACATAAGAAAGTAATCAAGTGGTGCTCACATCATACATTGTCACATCCTTGAGATTGCCCAGGTATACTAGCAGGTTAACAGTTAAATTGCAAACGTGTGCAGCCATCAGTGAAACTTCTAAGAAGAAGAAGAATGATTTTGGAAAAAGTGTGCTCTGTGCTCTGGGAAAACTTGTAGGTTTGAAAGTCTGCCTGTTTATTCAGAGTTCTAAATATGCTGCTGGAAAGGTCAACCTACAAACCTAAATGTATGACTTGATATAGCTGCTAAATCTTTCCATTGCTTCAGTTTCTTGGGGAGTAGCTCTTAAATTATCTAGAACCTGTAATACCTTTTAAAAGAATAATTGACTAGAATAGAACCCTCCTAGCCACCAAATTCTATTTAATTCTGTTGATGGTAGTGATCCTGGAGTCACACGTGATATATCAACCTTTAATGAGGATGTTACAGTTTTTGATACAACATTGAAAATAAAACCTATAAAAGTTTTCTAATCAACTGTCCAATTAAGATAATCCTTTTAAAAGAGAGCTGCACTTTGCTAACTGGATATTGTCAGTAAGTGTGTTAGAAAAGTTCACCTTGCTCCCAACTCTACAGTTTTAAAATTTCCTAGCTAGACTGACAAAGAAACCAAACAAATAACTATGAAGAGAAATGCTACCAGTCTTTATAGTCAGTTCTGTGTTTAACTCAAGGCCAAAGGTACTAATTTTTGAGTATTTGCTGTTCAGTAACTCTCTTAGAGCTTCTGTTTTTTTGTTTGTTTCCTGTGTTTTATTGTTGTTAATTAACTGATTGAGCATTACTTTGATCTCTAAATTTCTTTAAAATATCAAGCGTATCTTGCGACCACCATCAGCTGCAAACGCAGCATCAATTAACTTACCAAAACAGAATCTTTGGTGATTAATCCATAATGACAGGGCTGTTCTCCTAACTGATTAAATTCATTATCAAGCAGCCAGAAGTAGAGCACTCCCCGTGGAAGATTTATTGCTCTGGAATTACCTTTTTCGCTGATACAGATGGAGCTAGATTTGGTAAATAAGAAAGATGAAAATATCAGAGGCTCCTTTCTAAAGGATAGTGATTGGTTCTTTTGTAAATGGCTAGGTTTATTTTCAGTGTTTTACTCTAAAAAAAGAAAAGCCTCCTTAAACATATGTCATCTTTGGTCATTTATAAGGCAGTTGAAATTGATTATTATCACCATATGGGACAATTGGTCTCTGTTAAGAATCTTGTGTGTGAAACATGACAAGGGGGTGAAGATTATTGTTTTAACTCTCTCTGCGACCACCTTGGTTCAATTTATCACCAGCAAAGGTGGATTTGGTTAATCACTTTATAAATGATTTATTTACCTAGTTTTCCCCTTTATAAGCCCATCCAGAGCTGAGTAAGCTCCCTTCTGGGATCAGATCTCTTTTTGTGCAAAATTTAGTCTATAATTCAGAATTCTTGTACACACACATACAGAATCCAGAATATGCCTCGTTCATATGTAAATGCTATTCATTTATTCTAGCCTTTCTTTAAAGTTTTACTATCCACCTAAGCCCACAGTGACTCCCTCCTTCTTATCATCTACATGCCTCTTGGCTTTGGAGCTTATTTTCTATAACTTCACATTTTTCTGTATGTTTATTTTTAATCTTCAATGAACTTGTGGGTGCCCTGAGGGTGGAAAAGCCAGATTTTTCCCATGTGCCCTGTGTTTCACATTGGGTCAGACAAGGATTATATTTATAAACAGACCAATTACCTACACTCAGACTTTAGTGGAGAACCCAAGAATTTATTTGCTCTGTGAAGCTTTTCTCTAATCCATTTTCTGCATACCCATTTGAAAATATATGAAAGAGAATGCTTGAAGATATATGAAAGAGAATGCTTGAACTTTCTGTCCTAAGGTCACTGTCTGGCTATGTGGAGTGCAGGTAGCAAAGGATGGGGGAAAGGAATGTGCAGAAATAACAATGAAATCCTATATTCCCTCTGGCCCCTGATCCTTAAACCCTAATGTTTTGTTTGTCTAGTATTTGTTTGTCTGTGGGAAGGAAAGATGGGATTTCTGGGCTCCAGATTTTACTGTGCAATTTTGGTTAAGTTACTCAAGTTTTCTGAGCTTTCACTTCCTCATCTTAAATTTAATAAATTAATACCTATTCCATTGGATTGCTGAGCAGGCTAAATAGGGTAACAGGAATACAACAACTTGCAAAATGCATAGCTTAAAATAGATACTCAAAAGATTGTAATCCCCGTTACTAACTGTAAATTGGTCTTAGGGTCATTTTAGAAGAAACAGAAAGGAGAGTGGTTATAACTTTTTATTTAGGGTATCATTCATTCTGACATTGAGTTATAGGTTATAAATTGTGAACTTGGGAGATTTAATCTCAGCTGTGATATTATCTATTATTGAAGAGTCATGCTTTTGTTTAGATTGACCCAGAGAAAGGACCTGTGGGTGGAAAGTAGGTGTAAATCAGTCAAGACAGCTTTGTATATCAGTTAAGGGATGGAACCACATATGCTGATAGAAATTTAATTTTGCAATTGACCTTTCCCAACTGCAAATAAGCACACTCTGAAAGTTACAATAGCCCCAAAAGAAAAATAACAGCCTTGGAAGGAGACATTTTGTCAAGGCAAAAACTAATAATGTTGATGACAATAAGCATTTTAGCATTTCTGGAATTCCTTCTTCAATTTGTATTTAGTAACATAATTTGATCCCCCCTATCCCAACTTGGTTGGTAAGTTTCAGTAGGGACTGTAAGGCTAATGGTGGTATTTTGTAAGAATTCCTTTTTTTCCCTTGTATTCCCACAGCACAGTCTCTTGATAAATCCCTAGGGATTCCCCTTCCATTCACTTGTAGGTGAGGCAATTTGCTTTCCCTTCCTGTGTTAAGATTAAAGCCAGAGATAATGACTTTCCATTGTTACACTAGGGAAATGAATGAAACAACAACATACCATCCTGTAACAGATGAGGGCTTGTGAACTACAGGGGAGGAAGTAGCTTCAGCAAGATTCCCTAGAACCTAAACTTATTCTGGAAGTGTCTTCAACCTAGAAAGAATACAGGACAAATGTTGGAATTTCTAAGAACAGTCGAACATTTTCAAGACACAGTCTTTCTAGCCTAAAAGCCAAAAGAGGTAGAGAGAGGAAGCAAACCGAGAGCAGACACAGGACACTCTTGAAGTCAAGCTCAAGAAAAATTAATATCTCTGGCCTTCTCTGGGGCTGTCAAGACCACCGAATATGGAACCCAGCTGTCTTTGATGTTTTTCATAGCAGTATTATGAGCTCCAGCGGGACAAACACTGAGGTTTCCCAAAGGGAGAGAGTATGTGGCTTCTTAAAATGGAAAGTGTTGCATGTACTTGAATAAAGTTGATTAATGATACTTACTTGTAAATTTCGCCAAGCTTAACAGATCCCTGTGGTAAAACAACACACAAGTTATACGAGGTACAGCATCTGAAGTTTCTTTTCCCTTTTTTTTTTTTTTTTTACTTTTTCTTCCCCTTAGGAGTTCTGTGACCATATATAGACATGGCATCATTTTACAGTTTGTAGAATTAGAATTTTCTGTTTAAATGAATAGATGAAAGTCTGGAGTTGAATGTGATTCTTATAAATATTTCTTGATTTCTGGTAGCAAGCTGTCTAATCCTTCCTGCCTTAAGAGGGGCTTACCATAATTTTCTTCTTTTTAAATTACTTGGCCTTTACAGCTGTGCCTTGGAAAAGCATTTCATTTTCTCTGAAGGGAATAAACAATGCTTATAAATTAAGACGTGGGTAGGACATTACATCCTTATTTCATGTACGAATATAGCCCTGCTCTTGGTTCTCAATGCCTGGGCCCAGGAGACCAACTTGGGGCCTGGGTCTGTTATAAAACTGTTGTCTGGCTGCCGGGCCGCTGCTACAGCAATGAGGAATCAGCGACGTCACAGGCTCAGTATCTGCCTGCCGGAGAAGGAGAAAGTGTTTCCAGAGCACAGAATCAATTCACTCTGCTCTGCATATCTCATTCCAAGGAAATACAGTTTGACCTTTAATTCTTTCATGTTCCCACTTGAACGACGTTTACCTGTGTTTGTTCCCTCTTGAGAATCACACAAAATCTCATGATAATAGCAAGAGCTAAGTTTATTGAGCATTGACTATGTTGTGAGTTCATGGTGCATAGTGCTTTACTTTCATTATCTCATTCAGGCCTCACAAAAACCATAATAGGAGATAAATCTTATTCCCTTCTATATGTTAGGAGTGAGGAAATTGAGGCTTGGTAACCCTGTAGTTAACTTTGCCAGCTCCAAAGCCCAAGTTCACGGTCATCAGATACTATGTGACCTTCCCAGTCAAACCCATGATAGCAGGATTGCTCTGGACCTCAGCCTATCACTGTCCATTTTCTCTTCTTTCTCTTACCTTATTTCTGAAGGTGTATGTTTATATGAAAGGTGAAGATGAAGGAATTTAATGTGAGACATTTTCTCCTACTTTATTCAAAAGCTGACCTCTAGATGGGAAAGATAATGTGAGCCTATACCTGAAATCTGGGCTTTTGTGTGTGAAGACCTGAAAGGAATGTGAATGGGATTATTCCAGACGCCGGGCAAGGGGGCACCCCTGTCATTTTGAGAAATCCCCGAACCTTGGGCATAATTTTGCAAAAAGAGATCACTTCTAGTATTGCATCTCCATAAAACCTTTCTACAAGTCACAGGGAAAGCCTTGTAGGTCTCCCAAGTCAGAAAATGAAACGTGGCTGGTTTTCATATCTGTGGATTTCTAGGGCTTGGCTTCAGAGGATGACGAGCGTGCTAAGTTGTGCTAGATAAAATGAATGAAACTTGGAATCATAAGCTTTGGAGTTTAGGTTCTCAGTATCCTGACTTAATTTTTCTGACCTTTAGTTTCTTTACTTGTAAAATGGTAATAGTAATATAGTATTAGTAATACTGCTATTATAATTAAGAACACAGGTGTGAAAGTGCTTGTAAGTTATAAAATATAGAGAGTTGTTATTAGTCTCATAAGGTGCTGTTCCAAGAATATGGTAGAGGCTTTCTTTGTTTTCATTGTAATATATTTACTGAGTTAGTGTAGTTTGTAAATTTAGCTTATTTTATAATTTATTCGTTTAGTTAAATGCACTTTTAGCAAGAAGGTGAAGTCAGCCTGATAAAGAGAAGATATCTCAGAAATAAAATGTTCACCAAGATATTGTATTAGACCCAAGGATAGGTCAGCCTGTCAATTACACAGGAAAAATCAAAATCAACCTAGAAAACATAATGAGGCAAGTGTGGCCCACACACAAGTTTGAGGCCAAGTGAAGAGGAAAGAAAAGAGGCATTTGAAAGCCTTTGCCATACAACAAGTTGCGGGTGGGGTGGGCACTGGAGAAAAGTTTGGAAATGTCAATTGATTCCTTAAGGATCTGTGTCCTTTCTCCTGTCTGACTGCTACAAAAAAGTGTCTGAGCCCTCAGAACTCATCAGTTTGCATTATGATCCTGGAAGGAACTCTGAAAGTGTTATCACTCCTGCCCATAAAGTGACTCAGTGACAAGCACAGAGAAAAAAGAACTTTTTCCTGAATTTTTGTTGGCATCCTGCAACTATCTGGCTGATATGCCACATTTATAAATGTACAGCTATTTCAATGCTATATGTCCTGATGCCATATATTCTAAAACCCACAGCAGCATCCCAGGTCTTACAGTTATCTCAACTTCTCTACATCTTCTGTGGTCTTTGTATCATAGACCTTTATTCTTATAGAACTATGGCAAAAGTCTCAAACCAAAAGATAAATTCGGAATTATTTCCTGGGTGTTTCTGAGTGCTTTTTGGTCTCCTTTATGTTTTCCATCAGCAGCGGTGATATCCGATTCTTTCTCAGGATGTGCAGCTTTCAAAATTGGCTGCCGGCTTCAACTCACAGATGATTCCTCAAATTGGCTCTGGCCAAACGTTCAACAATTTAACTGGAAAGACATTGAAGCGATCTGCTAAAAAAAATCCACACTGACTTGCCAGCACTTTGTTCCCTGCACACTCCATGGTATTGGTGCTAACAAGTGCGAAAGTGGCTTCCTCCATAGGTAGGTGGACAGGGCACTGGGCACTGCTCATCCACAGCCCAGTAAGCGTCACGTACACAGCTGAGATTTGACAAAGAGCAGGGAAATATCCCCAGACATCTGAGGGGTGGAAGACAACATAAAACTCCTAACATTCACATTGCTGAATGTATCATTTTTCTTAGTGTGGGTTTGTTGACGTTCATGCATGTGAACAATTGAAAGATTATGTGCGGTTTTTTCAGTTCCTCGTTTAGTGCTTCACATCCTTGTCTGTAGGGGGACAACACGTAGTTGTTATATCCCTCAGCACGGAGGTGGCAAACCCCCCAGAAACAACCTGGCTTCAACTCGACAATGTGAAAGGGGTAAGAAGAGCAGCGATAATGCAAAATGTTTCTCAATTTTAAAAGCAAGAAGAGAATTCCCATTCTTTTCAATAAAACGAGCAAATTCCAGTGCTTTCCAATAAATTTAAATAACAGAATATCAAACAGATTGCTAAAAAAAATTGATGTTCAAGAAAAGCTAAAATAGATTCCTTTAAAACTACATATCCAAATAAATTTATTTTTATTTTTGGCAAGGTTAATAAACTGAAAAAATAGACATAGTTTACTAATTTAGCAAAATAGATGCAAAAATTCTTCATGATATTATAATAGGAATGATATTAAGGGTGCACATGGCCTGGATATAAAAATGAATTATCTGTGGTTGTCATACACAGAAATTCCGATAATCAGTTCGGCATCAAACCATGAGTAGTCCCTGGTACAAGTGTTAGGGATTTGTCCTTAGCTCTAGTAATGTCCACACGTTTGTCAGTGATTAAAAGAAGTGACAGGTTAAGTAATGAGATGTACAGATAACAAAGAAGTTAAGAGGAATATGTAAATAGATTAAAAATTAGAAGTGTTCTTGATAGACTGAAACACTTCACCTAAACTAAAGATTTAAGATTTGACAGGGGTAAGTAGAAAGACCTAAATTTTAGTTTTTTTAAAAAAAAGTTACCAGGTACCCAGTAAGGATCCGGAAGACCTGGCAGGACCCCAGTTCCTGTGAACAAGATATGGGGGGTTTTGTTGTCTTCAAGCTGCGTGTGAGTCAGTGACATGATGTGGCTGGGAACAAAAGCTGGTGTAATCTTAGACTGCATTTTAACAGAAACAGTGGATCCAGATCCTGAGATATTATCATCTCACTACACTTTGTGCTGGGTTGACCACAGCCTGAGTATCTGATTCCACCTGGGACCTCATGTTCAGATGTCTGGCAGTCTGGAGGCCTCTGGCCGAGATGGCCGGCAATGCTGGCAGAGCAGCACGTGCTGGTGATATGTGCAACCTCATCTCGCTTTAGAGTGGGTTGTTGGTTTTCAGTACGGTAAGGAAAAGACTCAACTGAATGACTTGCTAAACGGTGTTTCTGTTAAAAGAAATAGCTTGCCAGTATTTATCAAAAAGGACTAGAGCAGGAGCAGAAACAGATCACTCAGTCAGGGGGAAAGGGACTTGTGGGCTTCGGCATACAGAGGTGGAGCAATGGTCAGAGCTGGGTGTCAGGAGAGTCATAGTACAGTGTCTGAGAAGGCAAGTGCCTCTCAGCGACAGGAAATTCCACGTTGGCTGGGGGACATAGACAGAGGCAGATTTGGAACTCTAGACTCAAGAGTTCAATGTCCAGGAAATAAACGAAAACAGAAACCAGGAGATAGAGCCAGGAGTGGTGCCTGATTCCAGCTCAGGGGAGAACGCTGGTCCTGCTGTCTCAGGTGACACCGTCTGTCTGGCTCTTTGCAAAGGGAAAGCTTGTCTTTGGGAATCAGCATATTGGCAGGGGGCTGGGCTCTCTGGGAAGACCTCAAGGGTTCTTTGGTTTGGTGAAAAATCCCTATGAAATCACCCAGAACCTCAGTAATTCAGTTCTCTTTCTTGACAACTTACTTTCAACCCTTAGAATCAGAGGCCAAAGGATAATCTCAGGTGGAATTTTAAGATGTTTACTTTTAAGATCTGTAGCATAAGACTGAAAGATGAAGCGCTGGTAAGAGGACGTAAGATAGACTACACTTGTTAATGACTGTCCTTGGATTGCTGCCACATACGTTTTTTAAAATTCCTTAGCAATGACAAAATACTCCTAAAATGCAAATTATATATATTTTCATCAACAGTTTCAAATGCCACTTAGAAAAAAAAAAAAGCAAGTATGATAATACACAGAAATAATGTTGTAAAGAGATTGTAGTTCTGTATAGAACAGAAGTACTAAAGAAGGTACTGGAATTAGAGGAACAAAAAAAAAAAGACCTCTTTGCCCTGAGTATTCTTCCCTGCCATCTAAAAGACTGTGAGTGAATTGCATAATCCTCTGTAAGCTTGTTTCCTGATCTATAAAATGAGGATAATCACATCTGCAGAACAGTGTATGTGTGAGGATAAACTTAGAGAATAAACAGGATAATTAACATTTACTTCACACTTTATAAAGCAATTCAGACATACATGATTTCCTTTATTTCTCATGACAGCCTCATGAGACAGATTTCATTATCATTGGTTTTATAGTCTTGTTTTTCTGATGAAGTAACTTCTTCCAGGATCGCCCATAGGCAAAACTTAGCTTCGTGTAACATGTACCCCGTAAACATGTATTTCGTGACTCTGGGTCAGCACTATTTTAGGAAGTGCTAGCAACTATAATGGAGACAACAGTAAAAGCTAACACTATCTGTTGCTCTGAGTAATTATGTGTATTAGCGCATTGAACAGTGGCATCAGAAGGTAGGTATTCTAATTATACCTGTGCGAATTTTACAGATAGGGAATATGGAGATACAGGAGGCATATTCATTACCAGTTTTCAGAAAATTTGTACTGAGGAGGAATGAAGCCCGGGTTTTCTGGCTCCAGAACCTTTTTTTTTTTTTTTTTTTAATTAAAGCCAACTAACACAATTTTTGGACTCTAAATTTTAATGCAAATAAAGGCTGTATTTATGTGTGCAAATGTAGTTATAGATAAGTCATCAGCCCAATGGGAAACCTGACCCAAGCTTTATGCATGGGGAGGAATAAAGCAGAAGGATCTTCTAGAGCAGACTCAGAGCCTCCCCACGGTTGTGCCTGTGCCTGAGAGTAGGGAAAAAAATGGTTTGGCTACAAATATATAGGTCAAAATAAATAGAAACTAATCGTTTCTCTGGTATGTGTGAATGGTAAGTATCTGGATAAATCCAAACATAGAAATCCCTGTTTTTATTTTCCACAGGTTGTTTAGATGTTAGAATTTGTAAAGACATAGCTCTGAAACAAACCCGCGTCAAGTGTAAAATAGGATACATCAAAATACAGCTGGAAGAAGGCCCACCCAACTGGGTGGTAGAAAGTCTGAATTCTTGTCCCATGTTTATCGTTTTTGTTTAGTCACATGTAGAACGTGGGTATAGTGCCTTCCCTGCCTGCTGTATAGTTTTCTGAGGTTCAAGTATGGTGAAGCATTTAAATACACTCTAAAATTGGTGAAGTATGTGTACTTCCCTTAATAATTCATGGAGAACACGGCCAGTGCGGGCCAATCCCAGTGTGGCGTTAAGGTGGAAAGAATAAATGTCATGCAATAAAATAATACCATAAAATAACTCATTCCTTTATTTGATTGCTTGATTAGAAAGACATGTGCCCCAGCAGAAATCTTATAATCTTTCTTTTCTCCTCTCATCAGTTAGCTGCACATATCCGAAAATGCTCCCTCTCCCAACACCACCACCCAAAGAATAATAAAATAAACAAAAAAGACACCTCTCTTTCCCTTTTGTCTATCCTCATCACCTCATTCTTTTCTCCTAATTTTCCCTGTAAAAATGACCCACTAAATGGCATAGCAGGTAAGGGCTTCCTTGGAGGGCAAGCTCCTCTTGAATGGGCAAAAGAAAAGAAAAGGCTATGGGAATCTCATTAATTTTTTAAATTATTTTTTTCTTAGTGAATTATTTCTTAATTCACTAAGAGAGAATTAGTGAGAAGGACAGATGGTATATTTGTCATCTGTCACGCAAAAGTAATCTATGTTTATTTGAGCACAAAAAATAAAATTGAAAATATTCGGTGGACATATGAACAGTAAGGTGTTCAGTTCCATAAGGTTGAGATTTTTAGATGAAAATCTTCTATTTTTTTCCTACTTGCTGTGTTCTTCAGCTTCTTGTATTTACATTTTTCTTAATGAAACCATAAAATCTATTACCCTACCAAAAAAAAACTCTTAGTAATTAGGTAATTCCCCTGAGTTTGAAATGTTTGAGACTTGATGATTTAAGAGCTATATTTTCTAAATTGTTTTGTTTCTTTACCACTTCCATCTCTTAACTCATATGTTGATCATTGAGAGAAATAATATCAACTGACATATTTTGTTTAAATTAAATACTATTTCTTTTAGATCTGACAAGTTTGCTATATATATTTTTTTTTTTTATTAAATCATAGCTGCATACATTAATGCAATCATGGCCACCATACACTGGTTTTATAGACCGTTTGACACATTTTCATCACACTGGTTAACATAGCCTTCCTGGCATTTTCTTAGTTATTGTGTTAAGACATTTACGTTCTACATTTATAAGTTTCACATATACCCTTGTAAGATGCACCGCAGGTGTAATCCCACCAATCCCCCTCCCTCTGCCCTCCTCCTCCCTCCCTCCCCTCCCTTTCCCCTTCTCCCTATTCTTAGGTTATAACTGGATTATAGCTTTCATATGAAAGCCATAAATTAGTTTCATAGTAGGGCTGAGTACATTGTTTTTCCATTCTT